>CM019702.1:59520007-59562507 GCA_009760885.1 Achatina immaculata
TCAACATTAAGTTCTTGGAGTATGGATATATTTATTCATTTTTGTGTCCACGATATTTGAAGAACTCTTCTGTAGCATTTACATTCAAAGGCATTTATGTGTTTCTCAGTTGTTTTTTTTTTTGTTAAGTGTCCAGGTCTCACAAGGTATATGTTGTGATGGGAAAGATGCATGCCCTTAAAAATCTTATTTTTCGTGGTTCTATCTGTTCCTCTCCATATTAGTTGTTTTACTTTATGAAGAGTGATAGATGTCCTCCTTTTAATTTCCCTCATTGTATCTCCATTATTAGTTAGTAGTGATCCAAGATATTCAAAACTCTCCACTTCTTCCAGTTTTTCCTCATTGATATATATTTCAGCTGCCTTATTTGTTTTGTCGGTTGTCATCAATTTAGGTTTCGTCGCATTAAGATAGAGGTTCTGCTCTTCGCTGTTCTTACGAGCTGACATAATTAGTTTTTCCATTCCTTTTTGTGTTGTGGACAGTAATACTGTGTTTATTGTCTTCTCCTTCCTTATATAACTTTTCTATGTTGAGGGGACAGATTTGATAGGGCTCGATGATTTGCTTCATATAATGGGATATTTAATGCTTCTGTAACTTCCTCTTTCCATCTCCTGCATGGGCGGCCTCTTCCTCTGTTACCTACAAATCTTAGTGTGAATGTTTCCCGTGGTATACTTTCTGGTGGTAACCGTGTAACACGGCCAAACTATTTCACTTTGCTGTTTCTGGATATAGTGTAATAACTGGTGTTACTCCAACCTTAGCCCTGATGGTGTCATTTCTTCTTTGGTCTGTTCTCGTTATATTTAGTATTCTCCTTAAACATCTCATTTCTGTCTTGATGATTTTTCTTTTGTTCTTGTCTGTTAGTGTCCATGTTTGACATTGATAGCATAGAGTTGGGAGGAAAATTGCGTTGTACAGTGCCCTTTTTGTTTCAGTTGTGATGTATTTGTTTTTCATTAAAAGAGTCACTTGTCCAGAGACCTGATTTGCTTTATTGCATCTGATCTATAAGTGTTTGATCGCCAGCAAAAAGGAGTTCGTTTATGGATCTCCTATTGGGTATGTCTTCTGGCAGGTGTTGTGGGTTTATCGGCATTGCTTCTGGGATTGGGCTGTTGGGCAGTTTTGTTGTGGAGGTTTTTTTTTTCTCAGCGTCAGTTTTCCCTGAGGATGATATTATGCTACCTAGGTATTTGAAATGTTCCGAGTGGCGAAGTGGTTAGTGCACTGGTCTCTCATGGCGAAGGTCGGTGGTTCGAAGCCGGCCGGAGGCACCCCAGTCACCCAGCTGCAGAAATGGGTACCCGACTTCTTCTGGAGTTGGGGAAGGAAAGGCAGCCAGGCGTGGTAATGACCATATCACCTTCTAATGTGGTGACAGGTCAAGGAAAATATGGGCACTTAACACCATATCCCCTATGTGCCTCTTAAGCATGACAGGGTTACTTTTACCTTTTATTTGTTTCAAGGGCTGGTTGTCTAGGAAGATCTTTGTTTGGATTTCTTCTCTCGCTATGGTCATGACTTCTGTTTTTTTTTCTGCACCGATCTTCATGTTGTGGCTTTGACATGCCCCGTGTTAAATTATCCATGTTTTGCTGTAGATCTTTTTTTTCTGATGGGGCTATAAGTGCTTAATCGTCATCAAAAAAAAAAAGGAGTTCGTTTATGGTCCTCCTGTCGGTTAATGTCTTCTGGCAGGTGTTGTGGGTTTATCGGCATTGTTTCTGGGTTGGGCTATTGGGCAGCTTTGTTGTGGAGTTTTTAACTATGTATGTTAGCTTCTTTGCAGATGTTGTCAATGTATATTATGAACAGTACACAGATTTTTCCTTATATATATCCGATAAAAGAACACGACCTTACCATACTCGCTGCTTTATGGATTCATATTTGCCTATGCATTTCACAGATGCCTCATTCTTGATTGATTGATTTTTGTCAGATATATGTCATCCGTATTTGTATCCTCTAACATTTTCATGGCTTCACTTCACCCGTCATCTGTACCTCGGTGTGAGAGACACACAGGACGCAAGATGGCCGAATGGATAGCGCTGTGTCCGCCCTTGATTATGCAGTCCCTTGTTCTACCAGAGTTCTGGAATCTGAGCCAAGATCGTTCTGTTAGCTTTGTTTTTGTTTTTTTTTTCCTTTCTCTTACATCTTAAACGTTTGTATCTTACGAAACTAATCGCACGGTGCTATGGTCTCTTTCTCTCTCTCTCTTTTTTTCTCTCTCTCTCTCTCTTTCTCTCTCTCTCTATTTTTCTCTCTTTGTTTTTCTCTCTCTCTTTTTCTCTCTCTCTTTCTCCCTCTCTGTTTTTCTTTCTCTCTTTCTCTCTCTCTTTTTCCCTCTCTCTGTTTTTCTTTCTCTCTTTCTCTCTCTCTTTTTCCCTCTCTCTGTTTTTCTCTCTCTCTCTTTCTCTCTTTTTCTCTCTCTCTGTTTTTCTCTCTCTCTCATTTTCTCTCTCTTTCTCTCTCTCTGTTTTCTCTCTCTCTTTTTCTCACTCTGTTTTTCTCTCTCTGTTTTTCTCTCTCTCTTTTTCTCTCTCTCTGTTTTTGTCTTTCTTTCTCTCTCTCTTTTTCTCTCTCTCTTTCTATCTCTGTTTTTCTCTCTCTCTTTCTCTCTCTCTTTCTCTCTCTCTGTTTTTCTCTCTCTCTTTCTCTCTCTCTCTCTTTCTCTCTCTCCACTGTGTGCAAGCCTCGTTGTTTCTTGTTTGATAGATTTGACTCTATGTAGCACAGCGATACTCTTGTTCCCTCTAAACAGAACATACAACGAGAACAGCTTTGTCGTAACCTTAAAAAATCTAATTGATTTTCTATCTTTCTAACTTGATTCTATCTTTCCTATTCGTTGTTTTCTGCTGTTACAGTGTAATATCTATGTTAATATTCATGTTAATTGACGATGCATTCCGCTGCATTGAATCGTCAATATTCAGTAAACTGCAAATCCAACATTTTGTTTTTTTTTTTTTTTGCAGTAAAACGGAAGGAAGAGCAGATAGATAGATAGATAGATAGATAGATAGATAGATAGATAGATAGATAGATAGATAGATAGATAGATAGATAGATAGATAGATAGATAGATAGATAGATAGATAGATAGATAGATAGATAGATAGATAGATAGATAGATAGATAGATAGATAGATAGATAGATAGATAGATAGATAGATAGATATTGTTTCCTAAGAAATCTCTTCACCAGCTTTTTAATGCTCTAAAATTTTTGAGCCATTATAGGTTTGATCTATTTAAAAAAAAGCACACACAGAACTACATCCCGTGCCTGGAGATTCCCTGACTCTCTATTCTACCAGAAATGTTCTTGGCTTCGGAATCGTTGAACAATCACAACAACAAAAAAAAGGCATGAAAAGCTGAATAAATGTGCTTTATTATTTATCAATATTTTGTCCTGTCGGTTTAACAGCTTTGAAAAATAGAGATTATGAAATATTGAAGTGGTATTTGGGAGGGGGAAAAATGGATTCTGATAAGTTCTGAGATGTCAACAGGGCTGCCATGTTGGAGGCATCTCTGTTAGGTCAGAGTGTTCGCTCGATTGCGCCAGGTCGTTGTTCTTTAACTGTCGTGTTGATCGTCTGTATGTAGTTGTTGTTGTTGTTGTTGTGTTGATCGTCAGTGTGTTGTTGTTGTTGTCATGTGTTGATCTGTCATGTACAGGTGTCGTATGTTGATCAGTCATATGTATCTGTCATGTTGAAAATCATGTGCAAAACAGCTGTAACATTGGATGGTCTTGTATGCAAGCTGTAGACAGGAATCTCTCGTTTTCTTATTCATACTGGATCGCCTCATGACCAGCTGTTGTGTTGGATCGACTCATGCCCAGCTGTTGTATTGGATCGCCTCATGCCCAGCTGTTTTATTGGATCGTCTCATGCCCAGCTGTTTTATTGGATCGCCTCATGACTAGCTGTTGTATTGGATCGCCTCATGTACCAGCTGTTGTATTGGATCGCCTCATGCCCAGCTGTTGTATTGGATCGCCTCATGGCCAGCTGTTGTATTGGATCGCCTCATGGCCAGCTGTTGTATTGGATCACTTCATGCCCAGCTGTTGTATTGGATCGCCTCATGCCTACCTGTTGTATTGGATCGCCTCATGCCCAGCTGTTGCATTGGTTCGCGCCGTGTCCAGCTGTTGTATTCAATTGCCTCATTGTCTAGCTGTTGCATTCGATCGCATCATGCCCAGCTGTTGGGTTGGAACCCGCGCTATTCAGATAATCTGTCATCGCTGCGGAAAGAGAAGAGCCAATTCACAAATATATACAAGGGGCAGAACTCCCTTACAGACAATTATGTATTGCTTGGTATTGAATTGCAAGATTCAATCTATATGGTCAATGTCTCTTCTCTCCCCTGTCGCTGGTCTCTCTTGGGGACCGCGGGTAATATGCGGGTCATTTACAATTCAGAAAGAAATTCTATAACTTGCAAAATATAGCTCAGTAATTCACATTCCTCGCTGAGAGAGGATAGATACTGAATTCATTAGAGAAGAATAATTCGATTTCAACGCATACATTTTTACATACACACATGCATACATACATACATACATACATATACGTACGTACGTACATACATACATAAATACATACATACATATATACATACATACATACATACATACATACATACATACATACATAATAGATACGTGCATACACAATACATACATACAATCATACATACATACATATATACATACATACATACAATCATACATACATACATACATACATACATAGATATACATACATACATACATAAAATAATAAATACATACATACATACGTGCATACATACATACATACAATCATACATACATACATACATACAATCATACATACATACACTCATACATACATATATACATACAATCATACATATATACATACATACATATATACAATCATACATACATACATACATACATACATACATATATACATACATTCATACATACATACATACATACATACATACATACATACACACATACATACATACATACATACATACATACAATCATACATACAATCATACATACATACATAGTGCATACATAATACATACATACAATCATACATACAAACATACATACATACATACACTCATATACATACAATCATACATACATACATACATACAATAATAAATACATACATACATACGTGCATACATACATACATACATACAATCATAATACAATCATACATACATACATACATACAATCATACATGTGCCGTGCCGGATAGCGTTGGCGATCACTCTTCTCCATCTTGCACGGTCCTTGGCGTTTCTGGCTAGTTCAGTTGTTCTTCTTTGTTCCATGCCACTTGAACAGCCTACTGAGATATTTTTTCTTTCCTCTTGGTATTCGTCTCCTTTTTCTCTTGAATTTTCCAGTCTATACTTAGGTTCTCAAACTTCTGTCTCATGACATGTCCAAGAAATTTTGACTGTCTTTTTTTTTAATCATTTGAACTAATTTTCTTTGTTCTGAAATTTCTTTGAGGACCTCTTCTCTTGTTTTTTCTGTCTGTCCAGGCTATTTGCTGCATCTTTCTTCAAAACAATATTTCTATTGCTTCCACTTTCTTTGCCATCTTTTTGTCAATTGTCCAGATTTCACAACCACATATTAATATTTCCACGAAAGACTTTGCATATAAATGCTACAGAAGAATTCTTCAAACATCATGGACATAAAAAAGAACAAACATATCCATACTACAAGAACTTAGTATTGAAGAAGGCTGGCTGCATTAAACAGAGAAAACTTAAATATTTTGGACACATTAAACGTCATGATAGTTTAGAGAAGACCGTCTTGGAAGGGTACATATTGGGAAAAAGAAAGAGAGGAAGACCAAGAACGAATATGGCTGCAAGACATCGTTGAAGATCTGCAAATTGATGCATCAGCAGCAGGGCATCTTGCTTACAACTGAGAGGCCTACAGGAGTGCTGTTAGGGAGGCAAAGTTCCGCAAGGGACATGCAAATGACTGAAGAAAGATGCTTTGCATTCCATGAACAGCAAGATAGACAAATGAAGAAGTGTTACAGCAGGCAAAATAATATCCCAAACTGGTGCCGTACACAAGAAAAAGATAATCACAGTTTCTCGGACACATCAGCAGACATGAAGGTCTCGCAAAATGTGGGCATGACTGGAAAGGTAAACGGCAAAAGACGAGAGAGGGCGAAGAATACAGACATACCTAGATCACCCAAATGAACTGAACCTTCGCCCTGGAATCGAACTGCTTTCTCGTTCAACCTCAGTGTTAAACCTTCAACCTGGAATCTAAATGTTCTCTCGTTCAACCTCAATGTTGAACCTTCGGTCTGGAATCTAAATGCTCTCTCCTTCAGCCTCAGTGTTAAACCTTCGCCCTAGAATCTAACTGCTCTCTCGTTCAACTTCAATGTTAAACCTTAGCCTAGGAATCTAACTGCTCTATCGTTCAACTTCAATGTTAAACCTTAGCCTAGGAATCTAACTGCTCTCTCGTTCAACCTCAGTGTTAAACTTTTGCCCTGAAATCTAACTGCTTTCTCGTTCACCTTCGGTGTTGAACCTTCGCCTAGGAATCTAACTGCTCTCTCGTTCAACCTCAGTGTTGAACCTTCGCTTAGGAATCTAACTGCTCTCTCGTTCAACCTCAGTGTTGAACCTTCGCTTAGGAATCTAACTGCTCTCTCGTTCAGCCTCAGTGTTGAACCTTCGCTTAGGAATCTAACTGCTCTCTCGTTCAACCTCAGCATTGAACCTTCGTCCTAGAATCTAACCGCTCTCTCACTCAAACTCAGCATTGAACCTTGGCCCTGTAATTTAATGTATTTCAATTTTTGTCGTTTCAGAGGTAGGCGAAGACTCTGTCGATCTGGCAGCCAACGACTCATAGCTGCTGACCAAGACCCTGCCCCACCTCTCCTTAGGTACACCCAGTAACAGGCCTAGCCTGGTCAACGCTGCAGGGATCGGTATAGTCCCCCATGGTGCTAGAGTCTGCTTAAGAAGTATTGCCAACCCCCGCCAACCCCCCCCCCACCCCGCTTTTTTAGTTCAACTCCAGGGACTGGAAAAAAAGAATAACTGTCATAACCCGCTCTTAAGCCTACAAGATATTGAGCTTCTACATCTCCACCGCAGCAGCGGCGGCAAAGAATACCAGCTCGCTGTTCCAGTAAGATTTAAGAAGACGAAGAAGAAGAAGAATTAGTTCTTTAATGTCATGTGATACTTCTGTCACATTTCTGTTTTCTACTTGGAGGAGGACACATTCAGATAAGTTCTTCGTGTTTTTGTCTCGTTGTGTATGTATCCTCGCATAAGGCTCACGCCGAAATATCGGATGTTGTATGTTTTTCATTTATGCATTCTCATACTTTCTATTCGTTTTTTTTCTCACCTTACTCACTCCCTCCCTCACTTTGTAAAACTGCACCATACACCTCTATCTACCTTATTTATTTAAACCAGTTTTACTGCAGTCGCCATCCCTTTTATCTGATACTTCTGTCCAAAAGTTCTTCCTTCTTCTGAATTTTCTTATAAGAATGTTCTAAGATTTGTCTGCTCTTTGTTACTACCGTCTACATCTGGGTAGGTGGGTGTGTATGTAGAGAGAGTATGTGAGATAGTGTGAGAGACAGAGAGAGAGAGAGAGAGAGAGAGAGTGACAGAGAAAGAGTGAGAATGAGAGCGAGAGAGAGAGAGAGAAAGTGCGAGTGTGTGAGAGAATGTGATAGAGACAGAGAGAATGAGAGAGAGAATGAGAGAGAGAATGAGAGGGAGATGAAAGAGAGTGAGGGAGTGCGAGAGATAGATAAAGAGAAAATGAATGAATGAATGAATGAATGAATGAATGAATGAATGAATGACCTTTAATTTTAAAGGGTAAAGAATTGAGCAGGCAGGCCCGTCTTACATTCTGCCCTTCATCATTCAATCTTTTCTTCTTTTTTTCCCACACACTCGATTTAAAAACTTGAATAGATATTGGTTGAGAAAAAAAGACGCATCAAAAAGAGTGTAGAATTATTCTATTACATCCGAGGGAGAGAGTGTGTGTGTAAGAGAGAGATTGTGTGTGAAAGGGATAAAGAAAGACAGACAGAGAAGGAAAATATGAGAGACAGAGAGAGAGTGAGAGAGAAAGAATCATAGACAGAGAGAGAGAATGAGAGAGAAGGAATCATAGACAGAGAGAGAGGGGGTGAGTGTGAGAGTGAGAGATGGGAGAAAGAATCATAAACAGAGAGAGAGAGAGAGAGTGAGAGAGAAAGAATCATAGACAGAAAGAGTGAGAGAGAAAGAATCATAGACAGAGAGAGAGAAAAATTGGGTGTTAGAGAAAGAGTGAGTGTAAGAGTGAGAGAAAAAAGAATCATAAAGAGAGAGGGAGAGGGGGAGTGAGTGTGAGAGTGAGAGAGAGAAAGAATCATAGGCAGAGAGAGAATGAGAAAGAAAGAATCATAGACAGAGAGAGTGAGAGAGAAAGAATCATAGACAGAGAGAGAGTGAGAGAGAAGGAATCATAGACACAGAGAGAGTGAGAGAGAAAGAATCATAGACACGGAGAGAGTGAGAGAGAAAGAATCATAGACACAGAGAGAGTGAGAGAGAAAGAATCATAGAGAGAGAGTGAGAGAGAAAGAATCATAGAGAGAGAGTGAGAGAGAAAGAATCATAGACAGAGAGAGAAAAATTGAGTGTTAGAAAAAGAGTAGTGTAAGAGTTAGAGAAAGAAAGAATCATAGACACAGAGAGAGAGAGAGAGAGTGCGAGAGAGAGAAAGAATCATAGACAGAGAGAGAGAGGAGGGAACGAATCATAGACACAGATAGAGTGAAAGAAAGAAAGAATCATAGACACAAATAGAGTGAGAGAGAGAAAGAATCAGAGAGCGAGAGGGAACGAATCATAGACACAGATAGAGTGAGAGAAATAAAGAATCAGAGAGAGAGAGAAAGAATCACAGGCAGAGAGAGAACGAATCATAGACACAGAGAGAGCGAGAGAAAAATAATCACAGAGAGAGAGAGATGAGAGAGAAAGAATCATAGACAGAAATAGAGAGAAAGAGTGTGTGTGTGCGTGAGAAAGAAGTACTGAGTGTGAGAATGAGAGACACAGAGAAAGGACGAGATGGGTGGAGAAGTATTATAGCTTTCCTTCCAAGAGTATTGCAACTGTGATGCAATTCCACCCCCCCCCCCCTTTCTTTCTTTCTTTCCAGAGCAACAATTGTGTTGCATATCGACCTACACAGATGAGATTGTTCTTCCCGCGAGGGAAACTATCAAACTTACTTTAATAGCTGTTATTTGTACAGTTTTCTATAATGCACATCACATTCCGCTTTCCCACCGTCAGCTCTCATAACGCACGCGTCAGGTACCCATTTCTACAGCAAGATTGGCGAAAGTTCCGAAGAGTTCTGGACCTGAGTCTCTTCATTTGGAATTACAGCTCTCAAGCAGCAGCTCTACTCCTACGCTCGTTCATATATGTGTATTTGATTTAGAGACTGATTCTGTTTGACTGTTCGATGAGAGTATTACTGTGTGTGACATACTGTACAGGGTTATAAGTCCGTGAAATATTTTTTAAAACTTGCAAAAAATAAACTACGTCACGGATCGTGATTATTCATTCTTGCACCAAGAGAGAAACTCTTGAAGTTTTTTTTTTCTTTAGATAAAACCCAAGGGCGGAGCTCCCGTGGTTTGCCGCTAGGAGGCCGCAGTAGCAAATACGGCGTTCGGTAAACGTGAGCAGTCATTTTGTGTTTTGGAATACGCAAGAGCCTCCTCCGTTGTGACTGTGCAGCGACGATTTCGTGGAGAATTACAGAAGGCAGCGCCTGTTTTCAACAGTATCAAGAAATGGTATTAGTTCCGGGATGAAGACTGTCTGTGCACAGCTCCTCGGCAGGGACGTCCAGGACCAAGCGAAGAAACTGTGGATCGTGTTAGAGAAGCGTACCAGCAAATCCCCCGCAAGTCCACTACACGGAGAATTCGCCATACTGTTGACTGGGAGACTCCTAGCTGTAAAATTGTCTTGTATATGCCGTGATAAGAGGTATATAAATTTGTAGGAGAAAGAATATATAAATTTGTAGGAGAAAGAATATATGTTAATTGCCCGTTTTTTGTCTTCGCTGTCTTGGACGCTATCTTGGTCATAGACAATGTCTTTTATTTGAGATCTTTGACAAAGATATTTTGTCTAAACCAGCAGGAGAAAGAGAGAGTGAGAGAGAGAGAGAGCGTCAGAAACTGAGAGTGAGGGAGAGAATGAGACAGAGTTGAGGGATAGTGAGAGAGTGAGTGAGCGAGAGAGTGAGAATGACAGAGAGGGGCAGAGAGACGGAGAAAGAGTGAGAGAGAGAGAGAGTTTGAGAGACAGAGAGAGTAAGAGACAGAATGAGACAGAGGGTGAAGGAGAGTGGGAGAGAGAGAGTGAGGTTGAGAGAGAGTGAAATAGAGAAAGTGAGAGTGGGTGAGAGACAGAGAGAAAAGAGTGACAATGAAAGAATGTGGGAGACAAAGAAAGAGTGAGAATGAGAGAGAGCGAGAAGAAGAAGAAGAAGAAGAAGAAGAAAAGAGAGAGAGAGAGAGGACAAGACGGATGACGACATATTAACTCTTTCCTTGTCAAACAAACAGTCCCGAGTTCACATAAATTATTTTTAATAAACACATCCGCCATATTTTATCAAGGAAAAAAAAAATAACACAAGAATGTTATTTAGTTTATATTACGTTTGAAAAACCGAATCTCCTTTGAAAGGCACTTCAGATAAAAAATTTTATAGAAGCCGTCATTTCATTTGTAATTTTTACAAAACCATTTCAATGTTTCATGACGAAGGTAAAGTGAACACCAAACAGACTAGACCCAAACAGACTAGACCCATTCTGAAGTGACTGACCACAAGTTCCAAGGTTTGGGCCGACCAGATCGAATAGCAAGCAAACAGACGAAGTGGATGAGCCCTTGACAAATATTCAGACTTGAAGAATGTTCGAATACTGCATGTACAGCGGCAATTAGGCGGCTGGATGACGTCATGTTAACTCTTTTCTTGCTGATCAACAACAACAACAACAAAATCCCAAGTTCAGGCAAAGCTAGTTTAATAAACACATCCGCCATGTTTATTTGTTGGTTTTTTTTTACGACAAAGTAGCACAAGGCCGTTATGTGTCTTATATTGAATTTTGAGTGACAACTCATAAAAACGGGTTAATAACTACTTATAAAACTGTTTTTTAAACCAGTTTATAACTCACCAACGCTCGAAGGTGTATTTTGAAACCTCGACTCAACGTTGCAATGTGTTTTTTTTTATTCTTGTTAAGAAAAGTAGGGGTTAATTTTCTTGAAACTGCTCGTGAGCTCACTGTGCTATTTATAGACGTATTCAGTCAGTCAGTCAGACAGTCAGTCAGTCAGTCATTTGCATGTCCCTTGTGGAACTTTGCCTCCCTTAACAGCTCTCAGTTGTAAACAAGATGCCATACTGCTGATGCGTCCAATCGCAGATCAACAACGATGTCTTGCAGCCATCTTCGCTTTGGTCTTCCTCTCTTTCTTTTTCCTATCATGTATCCTTCCAAGACTGTCTTCTCAAAATTCTCGTGACGTTTAATATGTCTAGAATATTTAAATTTTCTCTGTTTAATCTTCTTTACTAGCCAATTTTCTTTAATATTAGGTGTCTGAGTGGCGAAGTGGTTAGTGCACTGGTCTCTCATGGCGGAGGTCGGGGATTCGAATTCGGCTGGAAGCACCCCCGTCATCCAGCTGTAGAAATGGGTACCCGACATCTTCTGGAGTTGGGGAAGGAAAGGCAGCCAGGCGTGATACTGACCATATCACCCTCTAGTGTGCTGACAGGTCAAGGAAAATATGGGCACCAACAGCATATCCCCTATGTGCCCCTAAGGCATGACAGGATTACCTTTACTTTACCTTTTCTTCAATATTAAGTTCTTATAGTATGAATATATTTCTTCTTTTTTGTGTCAGTGATACTTGAAGAACTCTTCCGTAGCATTTACATTGAAAGGCATTTACGCGTTTCTTAGCTGTTTTGTTAAGTGTCCAGGTCTCACAGGCATATGTTGCGATGGGAAAGATGCATGCCCTTAAAAAATCTTATGTTTGTAGTTCTGTCTGTTCCTCTCCATAGCTTATTTAGTTGTTTTACTTTCTGAAGAGCGATAGATGTCATCCTTTTAATTTCCCTCACTGTACGAGTATCTCCATTATTTATTTAGCAAATTTCCCTCACTGTACGAGTATCTCCATTACTTATTTAGCAATGATCCAAGATATTGAAAAACTCCACTTCTTCCAATTTTGCCTCACTGATATATATATATATATATATATATATATATATATATATATATATATATATATTTCACTTGCCTTATTTGTTTTGTCAGTTGTCATCACTTCAGTTTTCTTTGCACTTATTACCCAGCTTTCGACGTCCTCTCGATACATGGCACAGGTTCGGCAAGTATGGAGAAAGCGGATCTCTGACAGATTAATGTGACTTTACATTAATTCTTCTATGTATAACCAGACAAAACTGTGCTATGTTTTTCGTTCCGTTTCGTTACATTTCCTTTGGATACTTCTTGGTCAAGTTAAGGAAAGTTTATTACTTTCTTCTTCTTCTTCTTTCTTCTTCTTCTTCTTCTTCTTCTTCTTCGTCTTGTTTTCTTCTTCTCCGGCGTTCATGTTCTTTGTCACGCTAAACCTGTAGCCAGGTGGCCAGGATGAAGTCCGCAGTCCTCTCCAGGTCCTCCCAGCGTTCCTACGGCTTCCGCCTTAAGTCTGAGCCCTGTGGTTTTGTCTGGTTGTTGCTTCTTCTTCGTCTTCTACTTTATCTTCAACTTTCCGACCCCAGTTTGCCTCCCCCCTCCCTATTTCTCTCTGAAAATAAAGTTCGTTCGTTCGTTCCCTCTCTGTGTCTCTCTTTCCCTCTCTCTTTGTCTTTCTCCGTCTTTATGCTCTCTTTCTCTCTCTGTTTTCTCTTTGTTTTTCTCTCTCTGTGCTTTTCTCTCCTTGTCTCTCTCTTTTTCTCTCTCTTTGTCTCTCTCTGTCTCTCTCTCTTTTTCCTTCTCTTTGTCTCTCTCTTTCCCTCTTTCTGTCTCTCTCGTTCTCTCTCTCTTACTCTCTGTCACTCTCTTTTCATCTCTCTGTCTCTCTTTCCCTCTCTCTTTCTCTGTATTTCTCTCTTTCTGCTCTTTTTCTCTCTCTGTTTTCTCTTTGTTTTCTCTCTCTCTCTCTGCCTTTCTCTCCCTGTCTCTCTCTCTTTCCCTCTCAGTCTCTCTCTCTCTTTCCCTCTCTTTGTCTCTCTCTTTCTCTTTCTCCCAATTCTTAACCCTTTTGAAATAAAGATCAATCAATCAATCAATCTCTCTATCTCTCCCTCTCTCTTTCCCTCTCTCTGTCTCTCTCTCTCTTTCCCTCTGTCTGTATCTCTCTCTCTTTTTCTCTCTCTCTTTCCCTCTCTCTGTCTGTCTTTTCCCCTCTCTCTTTCCCTCTCTCTGTCTCTCTCTTTTCCCCGCTCTCTCTTTCCCTCTCTCTGTCTCTCTTATAACACCGTCTTAAAACTCCACACTTTGTCAAAATCTGTTTTGATATGGACTATATGCCTCCCTATGCATAGTCTAGAGTAGTTTAAAGTGTGGCTTGGTTCTTCTAATATGTTAACAGCTTTTCTATAAATTTTAGTTTTGAATGAATGTAAGAATGCAAGTTTATCTCATGCCGTTGTATAAATCAGAGTGTGGAGTGCATGGACAAGAGATAAGTTTATTATTTATTTATGTAATCCTTTAATTGTGTCTTCATGATTATTAATGCTCATTAACAAATGCTGAATGACTGTGACTGAGTGAAAGCTTGTATGATGAAGGAAGGGCAGAATGTTAGACGTGCCCAATTCTTAACCCTTTGAAAGTAAAGTATGTTCGTTCGTTCGTTTTCGTTCGTTCTCTGCTCCTAACCTTCACTCCCCAGTTGGTGACACAGGTTTCCTTTATATACTTTTTTTTCATGTTGTCTCTCCATCCCCCCCCCCCCCCCGTCTTCCTCTTGGTCCTGTTTTCCTTCGCCTCTTATGCATACGTCAATTTTCCGTTGACTATTCACCTCTAGTCTTTCTGCACGACACGGCCAGCGTAATATGTTCAGTTTCAAGAAGTCTGTTATGTTCCTTAGGTCGCTGGAGGTTGGGTACCCTTGGAGAACATGCTCTGGAGTCTGTACTCCGATCCTTCAAGGGCACTCTATATATATATATCAGAGTTTCCCATAATTTTGCAAATCAAGACACCCCCACAATTTCAGAGTTTTACTCCTTTAGCTACATAAGTGCGTGTTATTATTGCAAATTGCCATGGACGACTTTCATGAACTCATTTGGATAAAGGATTGTGACCATACCTCTGTCTGACATCCATAGCTCTATCTTCCATCTTTCTCCCTGCCACATGCGATCAATACCAGCTTGTATATTGTAACAAACAGCGGTGTGAAAAGCGGATATCGGACTGCAAAGTATAAAATAATTATCAACCTGGTTAGATGTAGCCAGATAAGGTTATGGCTTGTTTTGTTTTTTTTTTTTGACGATATCATACCGATGTAGCAGATAAGCTAAGAGAGCGTGTCATTCCAGTTATGGCGGGTTGGAATGGCTGCATTCCAAAGCCAGGAACGTGACACTGGGAGACATCATCATCATCATCATCATCGCTTTTCACTTCCTTGAGAGCATAGGCCACGGTTAAAGGCTCTCCGGTCATCCCTGTTCTTGTAATTATTCTCTGCTTCCTTCCATGTGCATCCCTTGTCTCTGAGCACTGTCATAATTTCTCTTCTCCAAGTAAGTCTAGTTCTTCCTCGTTTTTCTTTTTCCTTGAGGATTCCTTGTTAGTGCCTGTCTTGCTATGCTGGTGTCAGGTTTCATCAGAGTGTGGGCAATCCACCTCCACTTCCTAGACATGATTTGTAGGTTCATAGGTTCTTGTCCTGCCCTTTCCCAGACCTCCTCGTTCCTGATCCTGTCCTGCCATTTAATGTTTAAAATCCTCCTCAAGCAGCAGTTCATATGGGGAGACATACACGTGGCAAAAGAAACAAAAAAAAAAAAGATATAGAGAAACCACCCCCCCCCCCCAAAAAAAAAAATATTCACGTGAAAACAGAAACAGCAATTATGTTGTAAGAAAATTTTAAAACTAGGAATGTTTGGTAAGGAAAATCTCGTTTGTTGAGACCGTAACATCAATACACCACTTCAGATCGTCAGAGGTTTACTTTCTCCCCCCCCCCCTCCTTCTCCCAAAGGCAAGAGTTTTGGCCCCTTTAAACTTCTCACGCTCAAAGGAAGAGTATAGGCTCTTTTATGTCATGACCCCTCCCACCCCTACCCCCCGGGGGGGGGGGGGTCTGGGAACTGTTAGGAGACTGAAGACGCTGCCAGAGGTTCACGGTGTTATGTTTTTTTTTTTTTGCTTTATCTTGTCCCCTTCCTCAGATACCTTCCGGAGTTGATGGGACGAATAGACGTCTTGATAGAGCTGGAAATTTGCCTCATGTGATGAGATATTCAAAGTTTCTCTACAAGGACTCTACCTCTTTGTTGTTTTTCCCCCTCCCCCTCCCTCCTACCATTATTGGCATGAATATTATCTGTGGTGTATATTTTAAAGTGGGACAGCCATCCCCCGTATTAACCGGACAGTACCGTATTTGAACGATTTGTCTCGTCCCCCTTCCCCTCCCCCTTCCCGGGAAAATGTATTACTGTACAGCAGTACAGATATTGACAGATATTGAAGAAGTCAATTTGCATACCTTGGCAGCTACATAGACCAGGATAGTGACACCAGAAAGAAGGTTAGAATTGCAAAAGCAGCATCGATCTTCAAGAATCTTGAGAACATATGGCATTCAAAAGTTATAATCACAAAAACCAAGTTAAGACTATTCAATTCAAATGTGATATCCACCCTCATTTATGCATGCGAAAGCTGGAAAACAACTAAAGAAATAGACAAGAAATTAGACTCTTTTGAAAACAAATGCCTAAGGAAAATACTCGGCATCAAGTGGAACGAATTCAAGAACAATGCAGAGATAAGACAGATGACTGAACAACAACCAGTCTCATGGGTGATCAGGAAAAGGAGATGGACATATGTTGGTCACGTGATGAAATGATCAGAGAATCTCAAAACAAGCTATCAAGTGGAACACAACAGGCAGAAGAAAAAGAGGCTGACCGCGTGAAACTCTGAAGAGGACATTGTTAAGAGAGGCCAAATTAACAGGCATAAAATCCTTTGATGAGGTTGAAAGACTCGCCGAAGACAGGAAAAATTGGCGAACTACTTTGCGAGCCCTATGTGACGTTTAACGTCACGGGAAAGATATAAGATATAAGATAAGGTAGGATGTCTAAATGTCCCCTATTTTAAAACACGTGTTCCATCTTGCCCCGTATTCTCGTAACTTTTAATCGATGCGTTTTCTGGAAATACTTAGAATTATTATTATTATTATTATTATTTTCTTATTGGAAATGTTGCTACACTGAAGCAAATTCACTGTGTAGAGAACAAGTAGGTCTGATTGGCACATATGTAAGTTATAAGCACTACTTTACCAATTAACATTCTGGATTAAAACTTAAAATTTAACTTTACCATTTATAGCCACCCTTCCCCCTTTCCAAAAGAAATCTTCCTCCGCCTGAATGTACCATGTTTGAACTTAGAATAGACGGCCAAGTTCTGTGGTATATATATCTACTGCCTGGAAATAGCCATGTAGCGTTGGCTAGATCGTTTCACTTGCTGTTTCTGGATGTATTGTAGTACTGTAGTATTGTAGTACTGTAGTACGTTGTTACTCTAATGTTCGCTCTGATGATGTCATGTCTGTCGGTTTTTTGTTTTTGTTTTTTTTTTTTGGGGGGGGGGAGTAGGGGAGGGCTGTCTCTTCTTGTTGCATTTAGTATTCTTCTTTTAAAAATCTCATTTAAGTCTTTAAAAAAAAAAACATTTCCGCTCAGCAGGGGATTCGAACTCTCGACCATTCGGTTATTAGACGAGTGTTCTAACCACTACGTTAGCCGGCCGCTTAACATTTACGTCTTACCGAAATTTCTTACCTATTTTTATATCCAATTCTAGTCGAAACAATATTGCAGTCAAAGACCTGTTTATTATTATTTAGTAACGCTTTCTTCTTCTTCTTCTGCTTCTTCTTCTTCTTATCCTCCTCCTCCTCCTTATTCTTCAGAATGTAAGACGGGCCTGCGTGCCCAATTCTTTACCCTTGAAAAATAAAGATTATTCATTCATTCATTCATTCATTCTTCTTCTTCTCCTACTTCTTCTTCTTCTTCTGTTTCTTCTTCTTCTTCTGTTTCTTCTTCTTCTTCTTCTGTTTCTTCTTCTTCTTATTATTATTATTATTATTATTATTATTATTATTATTATTATCTTTCTTCTCCCCCATCTTCTTCTGTTTCTTCTTCTTCCTTTCTTTTCTTCTTCTTCTCTTCCTCATTCTTCTTCTTCTCCCCCATCTTCTTCTTTTTCTCCTTCCCCTTCTTCTTCTCCTCCTCCTCCTTCTTCTTCTTCTTCCCCTTCCTCTTCTTCTTCCCCTTCTTCTTCTTCCCCTCCTCCTTCTTCTCCTCCTCCTCCTTCTTCTTCTTTTTATATTTCTTCTTCTCCTTCTTCTTCACCCTCTTCTTCTTCTTTTTCTTTTTCTTCTTTTTCTTCTTCTCCAACTTCTCTTACTCTTTCTTCTTATTCTTATTCTTCTTCCCCTTGTTCATCTTCTTCTTCCCTTCTTCCGCTTCTTCTTCTCCTCCTCCTTCTTGTTCTTCCCCTTCTTCTTCTTCTTCTTCGTTTTCTTCTTCTTCTTCTCCTTTTCCTCCTTCTTTTTCTTCTTCTTCCCTTGTTCTTCTTCTTTTTCCCTTCTTCCTCTTCTTCTTCTTCTTCTTTTTCTTCTCCTCCTCATTCTTCTTCTTCGTCCTCTTCTCCTTATTCTTCTTCTCCTCATTCTTCTTCTTCTTCTTGTTCTTCTTCTTCTCCTCCTCCTCATTCTTCTTCTTCTTCTCCTCCTCATTCTTCTTCTTCTTCCCTTCTTGTTCTTCTCCTCATTCTTCTCATTCTTCTTCTTTTTCTTCTTCTTCTTCTTCTCCTCATTCTTCTTCTTCTTCTTTCCTTCTTCTCCTTCTTCTCCTCCTCATTCTTCTTCTTCTTCATCTTCTTCTTCTCCTCCTCATTCTTCTTCTTCTTCTTTCCTTCTTCTTCTTCTTCTCCTCCTCCTCATTCTTCTTCTTCTTCATCTTCTTCTTCAACCTCTAAGAAATATGAGCTGGTGTTCTCTGTAGCCGATGCGGCGAATGTGTTGAAACACAACACTGTGCCGCCGTGAGAGCGGGTTATGCCAGCTATTTTTTTTCCATTCAGTACTTCTTTAGCAGACTCCACCATCATGGGGACAAAGGTGATCCCTGCCCCGTTAGCCAGTGTAGACCTGGTACTGGCGATACCAAGGGAGAGGTGAGGCAGGGTCTTGATCAGCTATAGTGCTCAACCCCGCCTCCAGCACGGTCAGTTGGGGGGGTCGGTGATTGCCAGAACGGGCAGATTCTACGCCCCGAAATCGTCATTAATGCTAACAGCGCCGGTGTATAATTAAAGATCTCTCTCTTTCCAGGACGGCTAGGTGGCGTAGTGATAAGTAGGCATGTCTCTCGGGGTGAGGTATGCGGTTCAAGTTCACCCATCCTAGGGGGGACCCCAGTCACCCCCACCCAAACTGTAGAAATAGGTGCCCGGGGACCTTCTTAAGCTGGGCAAGGAAAAGCGACCAGGCCCGATGATGACCACTTCACCCTCTAGTGGGCAGACAGGTCAAGGTAGCTAACACAGGGTCCACTGGGTTCCCCCATGACTTAATAATAGGACAGCGTTCCTGTATCTTCCAGATAGTCAGTCAGTCAGTCAGTCAGTCATTCGCATGTCCCTTGCTGAACTTTGCCTCCCTAACAGCTCTCCCGTAGGCCTGTCGATTGTAAGCAACATGCCCTGCTACTGATCTACATTTGTAGATCATCAACGATGTCTTGCAGCCATCTTCGCCTTATTCTTCCTCTCTTTCTTTATCCCATTATTTACCCTTCCAAGACGATCTTCTCTAAATTATTATGGTGTTAAATGTGTCCAAAATATTTAAGTTTTCTCCGTTTAATCCTCTTTACTAGCCAGCCTTCTTGAGTATTAAATTCCTGTAGTATGGATATATTAGTTCTTTTCTGTTCTTCCAGACAAGACAACGTAAATCTTGGACAACCAGAGCAGTAAATGAAAAATCTCTTTGAGAAGTTGCAAAACATCGAAAACTAATGGAACAATAAGGAAGATCAAAGTTCTTTTGGGCCCGCTATGAGAAATCAGACGTTACAAGATGTGACATTCACGGGAAAACTCAAGGGACAACGCAGAACAAGGGGAGGCGAGTGAGTAATATTTGGAAGCGTTGATAGTTTCCCATCAGAGATACTGAGGGAAAATGATCGACCACTAGATAGTGATGACGGATTGTCGTGGCGGTGGTGGTGGTGATGACGATGATGATGATGATGATGATGATGCCGGCAGCGATGATAATGTTGATAGAAGCAGTTAACAGTGATGACAGCTGTAATGATGATGATGATGATGCATCTTCTAATTCTTCTGCTTCTTCTTCTTCTTCTTATCCTCCTCCTCCTCCTCCTCCTCCTTCGTCTTCTTCTTCTTCTTCTACTTCTTCCCCCTATTCTTCTTCTTCCTCTTCTTCTTCTTCTTCACCTCCTTCTTCTTCTTGATGATGATGATGATGACGACGACTGTGGTGGTGGAGTTTGCTTAAAAAGTTATTGCACACCCGAATGCTTGTTAGGCTTCTCGCAGGGACTGGGAAAAAAATGTGCTCTTAAAAAGAAAGAGAGGAAGACCAAGGCGAAGATGGCTGCAAGACATCGTTGATGATCTGCGAATGGACGCATCAGCAGCAAGCCATCTTGCTTACAACCGAGAGGCCTACAGTAGAGCTGTTAGGGAGCCAAAGTTCCACAAGGGACATGCAAATGACTGACTGACTGACTGGCTGACTGAACCTTCTCTTAAGCCAACACTAAGCTGTGCCTGAATAGCTTCACGGTGTCGATTGCAAAGAACAACAGTAGAGACTGAAGAAGAAGAAGAAGAAGGTGATGATGATGATGATGATGATGATGATGATGATGATGATGATGATGATGATGATGATGATGATGGGCCAACTTACGGAAGACCGAGTTAGAACCGTCCATACGTATGCCCGAGGGCACAGAGAAAGAAATGTCTGCCAGCCACACAGTGCCACACTCAACACGTCAAAGTTATAAGAAAAAGTACTGTACCTCCTATGTTTACATGTGGGTGTGTACTTAAATGTATATTACTGTTTGTCATCGAAATGTTATTTCAGTGTAATTACTTCAGTGTTAAAGCTCTGCTATTTATATTGTGTGATTGATTTCCATACAGTTACTGTGCTAATTTGTAGTCAGTCAGTCATTTGCATGCCCCTTGCGGAATTTTGCCTCTCTAACAGTTCTCCTGTGGGCTTCTCGGTTGTGAGCAAGATGCCCTACCGCTGTTGCGTCCATTTGCAGATTATCAACGATGTCTTGCAGCCATCTTCGCCTTGGTCTTCCTCTCTTTCTTTTCCCCATTACCTGGCCTTCCATGTTGCTGTTTGGGTTTCTTGGTATATTTCCAGAAGGTAGTTTTCCTTCCGGGCAGTGACTGTACTAGTCAGTGATCGTAGCCATTGTCCCTACATTGAGATCATCTGCCTATCATCATAGAATGGTGACTATAACCAACATTATCCGTTGGCTGCTTTTCCATTCCATCCACCACATGCTTCCATAGCTTCAGGTCACCCTGATCGGGGGACTATACAAGTACTCCACCTTTTCCAAGGGTGTCCCGTAAACTTACGGGGATACCCCTGTCCAGCTAGCTAATTTGTAATCTACTTATATTTTAAAGTAACTGTAAACATGTCTATTAATTTTGTAACTTGTTAAAGTAGTGAACTGTTATTCTCTCTATAACGGCGGTCGAAAGGCTGAATCGTCTTACGGCCTGATGGGCGTTCGCAGAAGCGGCCGTAATTCTGCCCTTGACTGTAATTTAAAATTTAATACGAAAAAAGTTTTTGCTAATTATAATTTACATTCAAATTTCCAATATCTTCGTATTTCTGATGTTGCGGTGGCGTAGTGATTAGAGCACTTTCCTGTCGACCAGAAGATCCTTGGTTTGATAGTGGTTACAACACTCGCCTGTCGACCAGAAGATCCCTGGTTCGATAGTGGTTAGAGCATTCCGCTGTCAACCAGAAGATCCCTGGTTCCATAGTGGTTAGAGCATTCCCCTGTCGACTAGAAGATCCTTGTTTCGATAGTGGTTAGAGCACTCGCCTGTCGACCAGAAGATCCCGGGTTTGATTTCGGAATGGAGCAGAAATTTTTCTGGGCGACCGACAAGGGAGGTCAGCTTAGCCTGAGTAAAGACTGGGGGGGGGGGAGGTGCTGGTCTCCCCTCCTCCAATACTGTAGTGGTCTAGACATGTGAAGGCAGTAACACTTCGCACCCCCTACTGCAAGCACCTGTCAAGGACGTAACTTAACTTTCATATCCCTACTTGTAATTAACAAAACCCCGTTTCCGTGAAATCTCCTACTCGTAACTCAATTCGTATTCGGCAAGTCAGATAATGAAATATTCGTTTTTTGACCGAATAATTCGGATAATCTCTGAAACAGAGTTGTGACATTTGGTCGTTATCATCATCATCATCATCGTCGTCGTCGTCGGGGAAAGGTAATTAGTCCGTCCCGTAAAAAAAAAAATGGAAACCATAAATAAAACGTAGCCACACATTTGTCATCAAGATCTCCACATTAGCACTGATACCTTCTCGTAATCGGTTGGTCCAGCGGTGACCAATCATTTTCTGTGAGAACTCTTCACTCCTCCCCCTTCCCCCCCCCCCCCATCACTACCACCAGCCTCTTTCAGCGCGGTCGCCAAATCCCTGAGGATCGTCTGCTGATCTTGGCAGCTGGAATGAGGTGACAATGCGCGAGCTGTGTTGTCCTCTACCCCACTCTGACGGTCCCAGGGTAATGAAATTAACGAGCAACACCACAACGTATCTCCCTCGGGGGTGGGAGCTACCCATGCCAATCTCCCTGAAAGCTGGGTTGGTCGCGTGGTATGAGGACGCTACGAGGGGGGGGGGGGTTATTGGAGTCTGAGTGAGGCGCTTCTCTTGATTGAAGTTATGCATTCTTGTGTGGAAGAAATGTGAATATGTCGCCTATTCCCTTGAGCTGGGTCTGATGGAGGTGATCGGGAGAAGCTTGAAGGATAACATAGACGAGGGAAGCACCAACATTCGACGAGGGACTGCGTTTACGTTCGACGAGGGAAACAACTGCTCTCAACGAGAGAACCATCTTTTTCTAAAAGACTGAAACATCTACAACAACGAGAGAACCATCTTTTTTCTACAAGACTGAAGCATCTATATCAACAAGAGAACCGTCTTTTTCTAGAAGACCGAAGCATCTAGATCAACGAGAGAACCATCTTTTTCTTGAAGAATGAAGCATCTACATCAACGAGAGAACCATCTTTTCTAGAAGACTGAAGCATCTATATCAACGAGAAAATCATCTTTTTTTCTAGAAGACCGAAGCATCTACATCAACGAGAGAACCATCTTTTCTAGAAGACTGAAGCATCTATATCAACGAGAAAATCATCTTTTTTTCTAGAAGACCGAAGCATCTACATCAACGACAGGAATCAATTACAGTTGAGAAACGAAACGTCCACAGTCAACGAGTAAAAGCATCTGCATTCGACATAGAAAACTTGTACCTAACTACATCAAGTTTTATTTGCGGATTCTTTTCACAGACAAAAGCCTGAACCATGTACATCGGTCAAAAGCAGGAAAACGGCGATTTTAGATCATAATCTGGCGCGCATTAAAAGGAAAACAAATAAACCTTTTAAGGCAAAGAATGGACAGCAGGTATTCCAAAGACACCATTATCAGACAAAACAGAGCGCACCACGGCAAACCACAGTTTTCGGGCTGTTTAGGGCATCGCGTACTAAAGACAGGGCTGCATAAACTACGTAGCACCAAAAAAACACATCCGGCCAATCAGCACTCACTATGGAGACTTAAAGACCGTAAATGGCCTCAGGGGAAAAAAATGGAAAGGGTTCGCAAAGTAGTTCGTCAATTTTTCCTGTCTTCGGCGAGTCTTTCAACCTCATCAAAGGATTTTATGCCTGTTAATTTGGCCTCTCTTAACAATGACCTCTTCAGAGTTTCACGTGGTCTGCCTCTTTTTCTTTGGCCTGTTGTGTTCCACTTGATAGCTTGTTTTGGGATTCTCTGATCATTAATGCTAGGAAACTGTAAAAAAAAAAGGGGGGGGGGGTGGGGTGCATGCAAGAAGTCCTCCTGCTGATGATAGGATTCATTAAGATAGCCCAGTCTCTGTGTCTAGACAACTGAGTATATAAATCTGAAAGAACATACAGTAACCCGCTTTACTTGGCCTGCAGGTGGCTTGAAACCAGGAGGGGAAGATGAAAAGCCACCTAATTTATCTACCTCTATAACATGACCACTGGTCTCACAGACGAGTTTGAGAGATCTTTCAGGAACTGGTGACGTTAAAACAAAACAAAAAACAAAACAAATATATATATATATATATATATATATATATATATATATATATATATATATATAGTTGGATTATTTCACAGATTTTTTTATGAACAATATTTTACTTTACGAGCATCTCTTATTCGTCTTTGTTTTGAGAAGATTCTTTTTAGAGCAGAAGGTCCTCAAGAGGACAGAAGGCCTTATTTAGGACAGAAGACCCCCTATATCCCAGAAAGCCCTCTTCAGGACAGAAGCCCCCCCCCCCCATATCACAGAAAGCCCTCTTCAGGACAGAAGTCCCTCCTATATCCCAGAAAGTCCTCTTCAGAACAGAAGGCCCCCTATATATCAGAAAGCCCTCTTCAGAACAGAAGCCCTCGCCCCTATATATCAGAAAGCCCTCTTAAGGACAGAACCCCCCCCCCCATATCCCAGAAAGCCCTCTTCAGGACAGAAGGCCCTCTGTAAGAAAAAAGGCCCTCTTCAGGACAAAAGGCCCTCAATATGACATAAAGCCCTCTTCATGACAGAAGATCCTCTTAATGATAGAAGATCCTCTTCACACCAGAAGATCCTCTTCACAACAGAAGGTCCTCTTCATTTACAGAAGATTCGCCTCATGACAGAAGGCCCTCCTCAGGATCTGATGGGTATATAAGGTTTAAAAAAAAAAAAGATAATCTTCTCATGTCTTAGAGGCACACAGGGATATGGTGCTTGTGCCCATATAAGGTAAGCCACAGATAAAATCAAACTGACGTCGCAGAATATCTTCCTCGGGGCAGTTTCCTATACAGCTGTTAGCAAGAAGGACACATCAAAAACAGAACAAAAATAGTGTGTAATTGCTGTGGATCTCTCCTTTCCCGGGTTCCAGTACATGAAGCTGAAGTTTCTTTGTATCTCTTCTGAGATCTTTCATAAGGAAAGACGGTCTGTGAGGATAGCAAGTATATCCTTCCAGAAGAGCCTAGGGTTATTCCGAGGTTATTCAAGAGACTGAGGCAAAATAAGAACACAAATTTTTGTGTAATCCAAAGAATTCCGGAAATGCTGTGAGTTTATCTTGTCCTTTTGATAGCCGATGGTGGACAGTACAAAGACCTGTATAAAAGAGAGGCTATACAGCGATGTGGTTTCTTGGAAGAATGTTAATGGAGATTACAGATGTGCACTCTTCGTTTACAGAGACGGGTTTGAAACTGTAGGAAGTAGATAAGCACGTAGTTACCGGGGTTGGTTGGCAACCCTAGCGTAGGAAATAATGGGTATGCATCGATTTTTTTTCTCAGAGTTGCGCACCTCTGAAAACTGACCGGTAACTGAACCATTATTTCCTACGCTAGGGTTGCCAACCAGCCCAGGTAACTGTGTGCTTATCTATTCCAGTGATGACTTTCGGTAAAGAGTGCAGCTGAGATGACAAACCTAGAACAATGAAAGCAATTTACAAAGAAGAAAGAAGAGAAAATGAATTTAAACTTTAAGAAAATCCGAATCAACATTCATTACACACGTTATAAAAGAAGAATGAGACCTTACAACATGATTGCAACAGGAAATTTAAGTGCCAAGAAAGGCAGAGGAATGCAAGCAGGGAACATTACGAGCAGCGTAAGGGGACAGTGTGATAGAAAGCCAGTAGGGGACGGCGTGATAGAAAGCCATTAGGGGATGGTGTGATAGAAAGTCACAGGGGACAGTGTAGTAGAAAGTCACCAGGAAACGGGGTGGTAGAACGTCACTAGGGGGACAGCGCGACAGTGTCACCATGGACGGTGCGATGGAACGTCTCCAGGGGACAGCGCGATAAAGTGTCACCAGGGGACGGCGTGACAGAAAGTCACTAGGGGACAGCGTGACAGGACGCCACCCGAGACATTTTGATAGAACATCACCAGGGACAGCGTGACAGAACGCCACCAAATGAGCTGGTGAAAAGAAGTACATTGGATTGAAATCTGTGTGTTGGGGGGGGGGGAGCTAGACCACTAAGGCCTCTCAGCATGGCATGGCACATGATGATGATGACAACGACGACGACGACCAACGCGTACATCATTATACACTATGTGTACACAGAGGAGCACCAACTGCCATTTACAGAACGAGGAGCATTCGGGCTTGGCCCATCTTCGTTAAACTTTCTACGTCCATGTTTGTCTAAGCTGGTGGCGTTTTAAACAAAGTTTTCTCACTACTCTCCCAAGCTGACAGCGCAGGCCGTCTACCGACAGATAAATGCGTTCTCAACGAGAAGAAACCACACAGAAACAATAATGCTAAAGTGAAGCACTTTGTCTGTAACCAATAGACTTTCTCGGCGCATTGAGACTTTCTCGGTGCGCTGACACTTTCTCGGCGCATTGACACTTTCTCGGTGCGCTGACACTTTTTCGGCGCATTGAGACTTTCTCGGTGCACTGACACTTTCTCGGCACATTGACACTTTCTCGGCACATTGACACTGTCTCGGCGCATTGACACTGTCTCGGCGCATTGACACTTTCTCGGCACATTGAAACTTTCTCGGCACATGACACTTTCTCGGCACATTGACACTTTCTCGGCACATTGAAACTTTCTCGGCATACTGACACTTTCTCGGCGCATTGACACTTTCTCGGCGCATTGACACTTTCTCGGCGCACTGACACTTTCTCGGCGGACTGACACTTTTTAGGCACATTGACACTTTCTCGGCACATTGACACCTTCTCGGCGCATTGACACTTTCTCGGCGCATTGGCTTTTGGAACTTGCAGTGGAATGGTGGTAGAGGCGTTTAACAACAGACAATGGGAAGTAACTGAGTACTACTTGGAGGAGGAAAGTATTTGCAGGAAAGTAGTGGATACAGTAAAAGAAATCAACGTGACAGTATATTAGGTTTTGTTTGTAATAATAAATGGAACGGACAACAATTTTTTTTAACCTCACTTTGCTTTGCGTAGAAAACTTACGGTTATAAAAAAAAACTACAGAATTGTAGGATACACACATTCGTTTCCATAAGCAATATTCAGCATATAAGCGTCTCTCTCTCCTCTCTCTCTCTCCTCTCTCCTCCTCTCTCTCTTCTCCTATCTCTCTCTCTCCTCTCTCCCTCCTCTCCTCTCCTCTCTCTCCTCTCCTATCTCTCTCTTCCTCTCTCCTATCTCTCCTCTCCTCTCTCTCTCCTCTCCTATCTCTCTCTTCCTCTCTCCTATCTCTCCTCTCCTCTCTCTCTCTCCTCTCCTCTCTCTCCTCTCCTCTCTCTCTCCTCTCTCCTATCTCTCCTCTCCTCTCTCTCCTCTCCTCTCCTATCTCTCTCTTCCTCTCTCCTATCTCTCCTCCTCTCTCTCTCCTCTCCTATCTCTCTCTTCCTCTCTCCTATCTCTCCTCTCTCTCTCTCTCCTCTCCTCTCTCTCCTCTCATATCTCTCTCTTCCTCTCTCCTATCTCTCCTCTCCTCTCTCCTCTTTCTCTCCTCTCCTATCTCTCTCTTCCTCTCTCCTATCTCCTCTCATCTTCTCTTCCCCCTCTCTTTCCCTCCTCTTTCTTATCATATCTCTCCTCTCATCTCTCTCCTCTCCTCTCTCTCCTCTCTCTGTCCTGTGCTCTCTCTCCTTTCCTCCCTCTCTCAAGGTTCCTGCCAACAGACGTAGGAGTATCATGTCCTTCCATAACCACCGATCCCTTGTGCCACATCTCAACAGGCTAGTCACTGAGCACTTCCCGTGCCAGGTTACCAAACCATCAAACATCTTTTCTCTCTGTCTTCTTCTATCTATCTCTGTCTTCAATCTTTCCTGTTGTCATTAGGTGCTCTAGCCCTCCTCTCCTCCAAACATGCCCCACAAATCTGGATTGTCGTTTTCTGATCCTCTTTATAATTTTCCTTGTTTCTTGTGCCTCTTTCAGAACTTCCTCGTTGTCCACGATACTTTCAGCATTCTTCTTAAGAATTACATTAAAGCTGATTCCAGCCTTCTTTGAATCTCTTTACTGACCGTCCAGGCTTTGTATCCACAGAACAGAATTGGCTCAATGTAATATTTTACAACTGGAATATTATTGTCAGAGATTCAGTTGCCTGAATCTATAATCAATCAGTCAGTCAGTCATTTACACGTCCCTTGCGGAACTTTGCCTCCCTAACAGCTCTACTGTAGGCCTCTCGGTTGTGAGCAAGATGGCCTGCTGCTGATGCATCCATTTGCAGATCGTCAACGATGTCTTGCAGCCACCTTCGCCTTGTTCTTCCTATTTTTCTTTTTCCCGTTATGTATTCTTCAAAGATGACCTTCTCTAGATTATCATGACGTTTAATGTGTCCAAAATATTGAAGTTTTCTCTCTTTAATCCTCTTTACTAGCCAGCCTTCTTTAATATTAAGTTCTTGTAGTATGGATATATTTGTTCTTTTTTGTGTCCACGATATTTGAAGAACTCTTCTATAGCATTTACATTCAAAGGCATTTATGTGTTTCTCAGGTGTTTTGTTAAGTGTCCAGGTCTCACAGGCATATGTTGTGACGGGAAAGGTGCATGCCCTTAAAAATAATCTTAATAATAAATAATAGTAATAAAAAAATAATCTATAATACAAGATACAGTTTTTGTACACTATTGTCAAGGGAGAATGTTAGGTTACGCCATTGTTTTTAAGCCATTGTTTCTCTTTTTTTTTTAGATCAATGTTTCCCAGCCTTTTGTACATCCAGGAGCTACTTTCCCCAAAACATAATAGTTGCGGACCACTAGCTTATATGTATTGTCTTATTTTGTCTTCTCTCTCCCTGAAACTGAGAGCAGGTGTTCTCTGGAGCAGATGGTGCGAAGGTATTGAGGCATAGCATCGTGTCAGAATGACAGCGGGCTACTTAGTCTCTGAGGCCAGTTGAAAATCGGGGGGGGGGGGTGTGCAATGCTTCTTTAGCAGACTCCACCACCATGGGGGACATATGGTGATCCCTGTCTCTTTAGCCAGTGTAGGCCCGTTACCGGGAGGGTACCAACAGAGAGGCGGGACAGGGTCTTGGTCTGCTATAGTTCGCCAATCCTGGTGCCAGCTGTGGTCCGCTGATGGCCAGAATGGGCAGTATCCTCTCCTCTGCTTGTGTGTTATATCTCTGTGGTATAAGCCTTTGACAGCTTTTATTCAATAAACATCACCTCACACTAACTGACAATGCCAGTTGAGGGTCATTTTATTATGTCCCACAGACCGCTGCGTGGTTCACGGAGCACAGTTTGAGAAAACATGTCAGAGATTGATAAATCTTACAATAGACAGACTTACATTTTCACAAAGATCGATAAATATCGCTACATAACAAACTTGAGATTGTCTCCCGATACACAAGACTTGAGATTCAGAAAGAGTGCAGAGTAACTGTGCAGAGCTCCGTGCTGTGAATACAGATAGACTTTGTCATGCATTTATCGTATTCTTCCGCGCTGTACTTTGTTCGTCAGTCACGTGACCAGAACAATGAACAGTTGTGTATTAGACTGTACTTTATTGCCGCAGGAAAAGTAGTCCCGGCACTTGAAATGCCACGCATCATCTACAGTTATTTATCTACATCAGACAACATTTGTATCTACGATTGACTAAACGTTGGTGCCATCAGTGGCAGCCTTTGTCTGGCTAGCGAGACAGGGATCGCTATTGTCCCTGTTGCGGTGTGGTGTAGTATAAGGGTGGTGGAGCGGTGTTTATAAGGGGGTAGGGTTTTTGTTATGAGAAAAGGGGGGGGGGAAGCAAGGTTTAATTTGTACTTTAAACCCTGTCAGTGCGTGTGTACTTGATCAGGCCGACTAGATGACCGGAAAGACTCCAAGCGAGGTTTGCTGAAACTGGACAAATCGGGCTTCTGGAAGACTGTTATTGACGAACTGTGCGGGGATGAAGAGCTGAAATAGAAGAATTATTCTTACATCCGCAGAAGTTCGGAAATGAAACAAGAAGATGGAAGGATAAGTTGACTCTGCAGAAGGAAGCAACGAATCAACCCCCGCCATAGAGAGTCAGTATACACATCTTCCACTGGTTACTGGAATGGGCAGAGGAGCAAATATAGGAACGCCCTGAACTGCTGTGATGCTGCTTCCACTTATTAAGATCGCTCAGTCAATCAGCTGCAAATGTGAAGGTCAAACTAAGGTGTTCCTTTCCGTTTTAACGATGGAATGTTTGATCTAGTTGTGTGTGATAGGCTTATAAGTAGGGGGGGGGATATTAAATTCTTGACCCGCCTTTAGGAGTTGATTTGTTTCACTGGGTCAGATTATGTAAATTAAGACTAGCGTGATGAAGTGTAGATCACGTGACTTTGAGATTTGTGGAAGGGGGTAGTGGGGATGAGAGGGGGATTGATATATATATATATATATATATATATATATATATATATATATAGGTAATCCTGTCATGCCGTAGAGGCACATAGGGGATATGGTGTTAGTGCCCATATTTTCCTTGACCTGTCAGCACACTAGAGGGTGATATGGTCAGTATCACGCCTGGCCGCCTTTCCTTCCCCAACTCCAGAAGAAGTCGGGTACCCATTTCTACAGCTGGGTGACCGGGGTGCATCCGGCCGGATTCGAACCCCCTACCTTCGCCATGAGAGACCAGTGCACTAACCACTTCGCCACTCAGACACCCATATATATATATATACTTTTTAATGTTGATACAATATAGTCTCTATTGCAGTTCTTCCTAACTGGTGGTCCTCGGAAGTCTCGACGAATCTCTTGTGTTTTTTTTTTACGTTTAAAAACAGAAAATGTTGAACCAGATGTGGAAGCGATTGTTCGGAATAAAGAGAAGCATGATTTCTCTCGCCATTTTTAGGCAGGTTAGCTGTCACTCATTTCGTATTCTGTTCATCCTGCCATTTCAACTGCCATTCTGAAAACTAATCCAACTTTGTACTGTGTTTTTTAAATACAGTGTAGCTTTTGCTCTCTAAATTTTGCCCACATTTTCTGGGGGGGGGGGGGGGAAGAAAACAGATTTTGCATTTAAGGCACATAGCTACCGTAAATGTCATCAGCAGCAGGCCGTCTTGCTCACAACCGAGAGGCCTACAGGAGTGCTGTTAGGGAGGCAAAGTTCCGCAAGGGACATGCAAATGAATGAATGAATGAGCTACCGTAAAGATATGAAACTTTTCCAAAAGTATGGGGGGTCCGTGGCCAGGATTTTGAAACAGTGGGGGGTCCGCGGACCTTTGCTAGTTGGGAACCACTGCTGTAGAGTTTTCGTGTCGTAAATAAAACACCTAGAGAATAGATGATGTAAAATGTGAAATTAGATTTCAAAGTGTGTGTGTATGTAAGGGGGGGGGGGGTAGATTCCCGTTTCCATGCCATTAAGGCACGCGGGGTATACGGGTATTAGGCCTGTACTTCCACGACCACTGGCACATGAAAGTGTGATATGAGTCAGTATCACACCTGACCGGATTTACCTTCCTTGGTTTCTCTGGTACCCACTTTTAGATGCTGGGTGGGGCTTTTTGGGGGAAGGGGAGGTTGTAACAGAAGAAAAAAAAAAAAATCCAACCTCTGTGACTTGAATCCGGCACCACCGGATTAGTAAACTGAGAGCTTAACCTCTCAGCCACCCAAGATTAAAAGGAGTAAACTGAAACAGTGGTAGAATCTAACAACCTAATTTCTGATCTGGGTCGCTGTATGAGAGATCTGGTATATTAAAGAGGGAATGAAACGTATTTATGATTTATATAAATGCTCGGATCACATGTCTGTCAAGTTGTCGGGGAAACAGTTGCAAAAACGATGCGTGGTATTTTCAACCTGTCGTTGCTGTTAAACGTCACATAGGGCTCGTAAAGTAGTTCACCAATTGTTCCTGTCTTCGGCGAGTCTTTCAACCTCATCAAGGGATTTTATGCCTGTTAATTTGGCCTCTCTTAACAATGTCCTCTGCCAGAGTTTCACGCGGTCTGCCTCTTTTTCTTTGGCCTGTTGTGTTCCACTTGATAGCTTGTTTTGGGATTCTCTGATCATTTCTTCTCATCAAGTGACCAACATATGTCCAATGTGTTACAATACTGGTTTTTTTTTTAATAAATGGTCAGCTATTTTGCCAGTAAACCTCTTTGTCTCTTTCTCTCTCCCTCCCTCTCTCTCTCTCTCTCTCTCTCTCTCTCAAGGATCCCTACCGAAAGGCATTAAGATATCATGTCCTTCCATAACCCTCGATCCCTTGTGCATCTCTACAGGCTTGTCACTCAGCATTTCCTGTTTGAGGATAACAAACTATCAAAACTTTCTCTCTCTCTCTCTCTCTCTCTCTCTCTCTCTCTCTCTCTCTCTGTCTAACTCTGCCTCTTTTACCTACGATCTTCCCTGTTGCCGTTAGGTGCTCTAGTCGCCCCCCCCCTCATCTCTTCCAAATATGCCCCCCTCAAATTTGAACTGATCTTTGTTATGATTTTCTTTGTTTCTTATGCCTCTTTCAGATCTTCCTCATTCGAATCTTCTCACTGTTCGTGTTACCTTCAGCATTCCTCTTTAGAGTCACATTTCAGCTGATTCCAGACTGTTTTTTTTCCTCTTTACTGACCGTCCAAGTTTCGCATGAATGGAACAGGGTTGGTTCAGTGTAACAATGTAGCATTATTTTCCTCATTCTTGTCATTATTCTTATTGCGAAATATGAGTTTCGTTTTTTTTTTCAAAGGAGGGTCTTGACTTGCGCAGTTCTGCTTTTTTTTTACTCCGGTGATACATCTCCCATCTGACGTTAGCAAAGTGCCTGAGTACTTAAAACTGTCAAGTTGGTTTAATTTTGTGCCCTTTTGATTGTATACTGCACTTTTTTTTATTGGGGGGGGGGGGTAAACAGTAAACATCAGCGAGTGTTTTGTTAGTAGGCCGTATCATTTATTTCTTATCTTACATCTTACATCCTTCCCGTGCCGCTAAGCGTCACATAGGGCTCGCATGGTAGTCGCCAAGTTTTCCTGTTTTCGGGGATGCTTTTCAACCTCATCAAGGGATTTTATGCCTGCTAGTTTGGCCTTTCTTAACAATGTCCTCTTTAGAGTTTCAAGTTAGTTTTTGAATGAAATGTAAGAATGAAAGTTTATTTCATGTTGTTGTATAAATCAGATTGTAGAGTGTATGGACAAGAGATACGTTTATTATTTATTTATGTAATTATTTAATTGTGTCTTCATGATTATTATGCTCATTAACAAATGTTGAATGACTGTGACTGAGTGAAAGCTGTATGATGAAGGAAGGGCAGAATGTTAGACGGGCCTGCGCGCCCAATTCTTAACCCTTTGAAAATAAAGTTCGTGAAGGACCTTCTTCTTCTTCGGCCTGTTGTGTTTCGCTTGATAGCTTGTTTTGGGATTATCTGACTGTTTCTTCTCATCACGTGACTGACATATGTCCATCTCCATTTTCTGATCACCCATGAGACGGGTTGTTGTTTGCTCATCTGTCTTATCTCTGCGTTTTCTTGAATTCGTTCCACTTTATACCGAGTATTTTCCTTAGGCATTTGTTTTCAAAAGGGTCTAATTTGTTGTCTATTTCTTTAGTTGTTTCCCAGCTTTCGCATGCATAAATGAGGGTGGATATCACATTTGAATTGAATAATCTTAGCTTTCTTTTTGTGCTTATAACTTTTGAGTGTCAAATGTCCTCAAGATTCTAATTCTGACGTTCTATCTTGTGTCACCATCCTGGCCTATGTAGCTGCCGAGTTGTGCAAGTTGCTTTACTTCGTCAACAGTTGTCCGTTCTACGTATATTTTTTTTTTCTTCTTGATTAATGGGAAGTGTCATTATTTTTTTTTCCTTGATAATTTCGGGTCAGATTTTGCTAGCCAGTGAAAACAGCTGTTTTTTTTTTCTTCTTGCATCGAATTTAAATTGTCAGTACAAAATAAGAATCTTCTAGTTGGGTCCCATGTACCCAATCATAACCAGTTTTACCTGTGCAACATTTTTTTTTCATTATGAAGTCTATGGTAATTCCAAAAATATCATAATATCAACCATTTTGTGCAACTGTGGTTTTTTTTTTATAAGTATGATCGTGTGTCTTATGTCGTGATGACTTAACTTCTGTGTCTTATTACAGTTTATGAAACTTAACTCTGGACTATTTTCTACACATCAGTGCCACTCAAAGTCCATTCCATGTAAGCGTCGTGAGTAGTGGAAGCAGGACAAAGTAAGGGGAGATAACTAGGCTTGAGTGAAGTATAGTATGCCACTGAGGCTCCACCTGTGAAGGCTAACCTGGATCGCCCAGGTGCTATGCTTATCCGTGAAGGCTAACCTGGATCGCCCAGGCGCTATGCTTACCCGTGAAGGCTAACCTGGATCGCCCAGGCGCTATGCTTACCTATGAAAGCTAACCTGGATCGCCCTGAAACGACCTGGCAAACGAAGCACTGGTGAAGCTGTGACAGGTAGTGGGATTTTTGAATGCCGAAGAGAAATATAAGAGAAGTGAAGTAGTCCGCTCATTTGATATCCAGAGCAACCAGTGGCACGTGCATACAGCTCGAAAACATCTGGATATAGGGAGTGGCATGTGCATACAACTCGAAAACATCTGGATACAGGGAGTGACACGTGCATACAACTCGAAAACATCCGGATATAGGGAGTGGCACGTGCATACAACTCGAAAACATCTGGATATAGGGAGTGGCACGTGCATACAACTTGAAAACATCTGGATATAGGGAGTGGCACGTGCATACAACTCGAAAACATCTGGATATAGGGATTGGCACGTGCATACAGCTCGAAAACATCTGGATATAGGGCACGAGGACCACCAAGGAAAACAAAAAGTGGATGCATGGTGGTAAAAGATTCACTGAGGAAACATAACACGACAGCCACCCAGGCCTCTCGCCATGCTCTGGGCCGATGTCTGGAAACTCCCTGCGATGCTAATGCCACAGACAGACAGAAGAAAAGAAGAAGAAGTGTCACGTGATGTCACATTTTTGTTCCTATGCCAACCAGAGGACTAGCATTGTATGATAACAAGTGTGGTCTGCTAAAGAAGATTTGGACCTTGGTCTTTAGCTACACTCCAGATAAGCAAATATAATCGCCATAACTCACTGCCACGACGTCTGTGGTTAACATCTTCACCGCATCGGCTGCAAGGGACATCTTGTTTACAGTTCCATGGAGGCGGAACACTTGTCTCCTCAATCAAAGGACATTCCTGCATGCAGTGCCATGGAGGCGAATCATTTGTTTCCACAATCAAAGGACATTCCTGCATGCAGTGCCATGGAGGCGAATCATTTGTTTCCACAATCAAAGGACGAGAACATATTGTGTTCTAATTCAGTTCTATATATACTGTATTCAGAGCGAGTTATAACGAAGTAAACGAAATATAAACATTATTTCGACTAGAATTACATAATTTGAAATGAAATGTTACAGAAGGGCACTTAGTATATATCATGGGTGGAACTAAAATGAAATAAAGAGATACTAATGGGATTAGATGTCGCAGAGAATTAGCTCGTTAACACCATAAAAATTAGAAAGCTGAGATACTTCGGCCACGTCAAGAGACACAATAGCCTGGAGAGGTTGATAGTAGAAGGCGTAGTACCTGGCGAAAGAGAAAAGAGACGACCCCGCCGCAGACGGACTCAGGACATCACTGAAAGTCTGAATGTGTCACTGCAGGACGCCGGTCAACTTGTGCAAGACCGTACTGCATTCAGGGAGGCTGTGAAAAAAGGAAGAACGTTCTAGAAAGGACTCGTCACATGAATGAAGTAATAGACATTCCTTCCTAATCTTTCTTTTTGCTCCAGTGCCCTTCAGTAGTGTGTTGTCTCTCAACATCATGTCCTTGATGTTTTCTGTACTGTTATTGTGCCTCTTTCTAAAATAGTCTTTATTTCCTTTGTATACCTCTCCTTTCGTATAGTTTATGTGTTACTTCCATGTGTCCTGCATGACTTCTTGCAGTAAGGATGTCCTACATGGGAACATATGAACTGTAGAGCAGTCCGCGAGAGATAAGAGGACATATGATATGTTGGGCGATCCACAGGTGATATGGGGACATATGGCTTGCAGGGCAACCTTTGAGAAGTCTGTAACTGTCAACAACAACAACAACAAAAAAAGCGATTAAGAACCTCTGATGATATAAGGGGGTCAGACACCAGATAAATTTTGGAAATCACTGTTGTAAAGTACAATCATCGAGGACACATTCTTAAGAGTAGCAGTCTATTCAAGAGACCAATAAACTGACTGATTCGGACCAGAAACTAATAAATCTTAAAACACTTCTGATAACCCCTTCATCTGGAACCTCCAAAAAATAAAATCAGGCCAATCCCTGTGGTATCTTAATTCTTCCATCTTGTTAGAAGGTACTCCACGAGTTCCAGGCGCCCAGGAAGAGATGGGTCTCATAGTCGTGCTGCAATTAATTTTAAATTTATGGGCTTTGGATGACACGAAAAGTCGGTCTGCGTGCCATGTGGAGGGCGTCAGGTTGGGTTGTGAGAGTCTCAACACGGTCGTTATAGTAGGAGAGGGAGGGGTTGGGTGTGGATTTGGAAGGCAGATGTTCCTGAGAAAATAGTTCTTTTTTTTTAAACTGAGAGCAAACGAAATTAGAGGAAAAATAGTTCCTCAGAGAACTACACGAAGATTTATAATACAGTATTCTTTAACAGACTTCACCACCATGGGGGGGGGGGGGACTACGGCGATCCCTGTCCCCGTTAGCCAGGCTAGGTCTGTTACTGGCGGATACCAACGGAAGAGGTGAGACAGGGTCTTGGTCGGCTATGGTTCACCAGCCCTGACTCCCGTATGTCAGCTGTGGGTCGCTGATTTGCAAAATGGACAGCGTCTTCGTCTCCTATTATTATTATTATTATGATAAATTAAGAAAGCAATGGGGGATATACAAGAGAGAATCGAGAATTAAAGGTAACGCAACCTTTATTAGGGGTAACTGTGAGCTGACCAACGTAATGGTTACCTCAGTTCTCCACATAGTCTCTGCAGCAGGTGGATGCACTTCTTGTCTCCTTCCACTAACTTTATTTGATTCCTTGAGAGAAGTGAGATAAATGGCACATCTCCCCAGAAGTTGGGAACTTCTTTTCTGGCGCCACCACACCAAACAAAACAAAAAAGGATCCCGGGGTCCACCCAGCCTATTAAAACAAATGGGTATCAGAGAAATCTGGGAAGGGAAATCAGGCCAGGCGTGATGATACTGACGACATCACACTTTCTTCATGTGCCGATGGTCTTGGGAATACGGGCCTAAAACCATATTCCCCAGTATGCCTTGATGGCATGGAAACGGGACTTTACTTTTACTTCGTAATAGGTGATAATAGTGAAATGTTTATGAAAAATTAAGAAGATGATGGCCGTTGTGACAATTAGCGACCCATAAGCGTCAGTTTAGCGAACCAAAGCTGACCAAAACCCTGCCCCCACCTCCAGTAGCATGCTCAGCCTGGTGATCTCCATAGTCCCCCATGGTGGTGGAATCTACCAAAGAAGCACTGCACACCTCTGCTTTCCAGATGAAGTTAGGGAATGAAAAAAAAAAATAGCCGCTGAAACCCGCTCCCAATCCGACACGACGCTGTGCCGCAACATCCTTAGGGCGCCGGTTGCAAAAGACACCAGCTCGCACGAAGAAGAAGAACAACAATAAGAAGAACAAGAAAAAGAAAAACAAGAAGAAGAACAAGAACAAGAAGAAGTAAATACATATGATGAAATATCTACAAATTATTTAGTCTCTTATCAGAAATAAAATACAGCTGTCTAGTTTGTTCAGTATATTGTATATTGTATACTGTATATTGTATATTGTATACTGTATATTGTATACTGTATATTGTATATTGTATACTGTATACTGTATATTGTATATTGTATATTGTATACTGCATATTGTATATTGCATATTGTATACTGTATATTGTATAATGTGAATTCCATGCAAGAAAAAACAGATAGCCTATCTTCACTGGCTAGCAAAATAGGACTTGAAATTAACAAGGACAAAACAAAAATAATGAAAATTCCCATTAATCAAAATGGAAAAATACACATAGAAGGACAGATATTGAAGAAGTCAATCAATTTGCATACCTTGGCAGCTACATAGACCAGGATGGTGACACTAGAAAGGAAGTTAGGATCAGAATTGCAAAAGCAGCATCGATCTTCAAGAATCTTGAGAACATATGGAATTCAAAAGTTATAAGCACAAAAACCAAGTTAAGACTATTCAATTCAAATGTAATATCCACCCTCATTTATGCATGCGAAAGCTGGAAAACAACTAAAGAAATAGAAAAGAAATTAGACTCTTTTGAAAACAAATGCCTAAGGAAAATACTCGGCATCAAGTGGAATGAATTCAAGAACAATGCAGAGATAAGACAGATGACTGAACAACAACCAGTCTCACGGGTGATCAGGAAAAGGAGATGGACATATGTTGGCCACTTGATGAGAAGAAATGAGCAGAGAATCCCAAAACAAGCTATCAAGTGGAACACAACAGGCCGAAGAAAAAGGGGCAGACCGCGTGAAACTCTGAAGAGAACATTATTAAGAGAGGCCAAGTTAACAGGCATAAAATCCTTTGATGAGGTTGAAAGACTCGCCGAAGACAGGAAAAATTGGCGAACTACTTTGCGAGCCCTATGTGACGTCTAACGGCACGGGAAGGATATAAGATATAAGATATTGTACACTGTACATTGTATATTGTATATTGTATACTGTATACTGTATATTGTATATTGTATACTGTATACTGTATATTGTATATTGTAAACTGTATATTGTATATTGTATACTGTATACTGTATATTGTATATTGCATATTGTATATTGTATATTGTATACTGTATATTGTATATTGTATATTGCATATTTTATATTGAAAAGCAGAAACCATTAATACTGAACTTCACAGACTTTAAAAAGGCATTTGATAGCATATACAGAGATTCATTATGGAGAATTTTAAGTCTATATGGAATACCATCTAAAATTGTCAACATCATTAAGGACTTCTACAGTGGATATGTTTGTGCAGTCAAGACAGAAGAAGGGATGAGTGAATGGTTCCAGATTGAAACAGGTGTGTAACAAAGATGTATATTGTCTCGTTTACTTTTTGGAATTACAATAGACTTCATAATGAAAAAATGCTGCACAGGTAACACAGGTATTGACTGGGTACATGGGACCAAACTAGAAGATCTCTATTTTGCTGATGACATAACTCTTTTCAGGAACAATGTGAATTCCATGCAAGAAAAAACAGATAGCCTGTCTTCAATGGCTAGCAAAATAGGACTTGAAATTAACAAGGACAAAACAAAAATAATGAAAATTCCCATTAATCAAAATGGAAAAATACACATAGAAGGGATAGATATTGAAGAAGTCAATCACTTTGCATACCTTGGCAGCTACATAGACCAGGATAGTGACACCAGAAAGGAAGTTAGAATCAGAATTGCAAAAGCAGCATCGATCTTCAAGAATCTTGAGAACATATGGAATTCAAAAGTTATAATCACAAAAACCAAGTTAAGACTATTCAATTCAAATGTAACTAAAGAAACAGACAAGAAATTAGACTCTTTTGAAAACAAATGTCAAAGGAAAATACTTGCCATCAAGTGGAACGAATTCAAGAACAACGCAGAGATAAGACAGATGACTGAACAACAACCAGTCTCATGGGTGATCAGGAAAAGGAGATAGACATATGTTGGTCACGTGATGAGAAGAACTGATCAGAGAATCCCAAAACAAGCTATCAAGTGGAACACAACAGGCCAAAGAAAAAGAGACAGACCGCGTGAAATTCTGAAGAGGACATTGTTAAGAGAGGCCAAATTAACAGGCATAAAATCCCTTGATGAGGTTGAAAGAATCGCCGAAGACATGAAAATTGGCGAACTACCTTGGGAGCCCTATGTGACGTTTAACGGCACGGGAAGGATATAAGATAAGAAGTTTGTTCAGTTATACAATAGGATATGCACAGCCAACTTCTGTACCCAAAGTCTACTTCGCTGTCCAGTATCTGCCGCTTGTGTAAGATGGACTGGACTTCCCCTTCTCTTTGAAAATAACGTTATTTTTTTCTTCTCTTCATTCATCATTATTATTATTATCCCCGAAAACCGTTTCTCTTGGTTTTATTATTATAATTGTTATATTTTAATTACATTCTGAAGCATATGTTCGCTGTACTAGAAATCACTGCACATCATTGATACTATTCTAACATTTATGGCGGCAGATATGCCCGGAGAAGAGTCATATAGGGAGCTGTCCCTGAGGGCATTATTTCCTCTCCCGTCCCAGTTACATGGACTCGTAGACTGTCCCCCACGGGCACTCGTGTTTCTCCATGTGTTTACATAATATGAATTATCTTCTTCATGAGGGCAAGTTCTGCGACCAAGAGACAGGTTCCTGTGCCGAATTAAGCGAGTTGTCGAGTTCCGCTTATTAAGTGAATCTGGGACGTTTTGTCTGTCGGGGGGATGGGGGGGAGGAAGAGAAGGCGAGTGTCCGTGTAAGCGGAGCAGCTAATGTTGTTCCTGGGAGAGGATTGCTTGTCGTTACTGTAGAGGTGAACCGCCATTGAAGTGTAACAACATCTTCTTCTTCTTCTTCATCTTCTTATTCCTAAATCTTCTCCTTTTTCTTCTTCTTCCTTCTCTTCTCTCTCTCTCCTCGTCTTCTTCTTATTTTTCCTCCTCCTCATCTTTTTAATTCTTCCTCCTCCTATTCTTCTCACTCCTTCTCTTTCTCTTCTTCATTTTTTCTTCCTTCTCTTTTTTCTTCCTCCTCCTCCTCCTCTTCTTCTTCTTCTCTCCTTTCCTCCACGTTTCTGATACTCACAAAAACATACCGACGGTCTGCAGGTAAGCCTCAGGGTTGGTTTCTCTTTGTTGTTAAGTGATGGCTAAAACCGCTAGACTTTACGCACAACAGCCTGTGATGCGCAGCGGAACATCAGATAGGGCACAGGCGGCCCCCCGCTTTCCGAACGTTCGCTTTACGCCACTTCGCTTTACAAAACATCTGTTATCACAACCCGAAAGAAAAATCCCGTGAGGATTTTCTCTTTTACGAAAAAACAAAAGGGGGCTGAGGGGGGTGGGGAATGACTATATTAACGTCCGGCAGTTTTTGGAGTCAGGGATCGTGGGTGACTCCGCCAAACTCCTTCCCCGGCTAATAAACCCTGCATCAATTTCCCCCCCCCCCCCCCACATCCTGCGAGCACCTGCTAATAAAAAGGGCAGGGTTTGTGAAAGGTGATGAAGAGGAAGGCTGAAGAAGATGCTCTGGCACAGCATGACCGATAACTTACAGAAGAAGAGGAAAGGATACGAAGGGAAACCGAAAGCGGTAGCGGGCGGCCAGAAAGTGAAGCAGTCCAGGAAGTGAAGTGTGAAGAACTTGTTGTGGGGTTCTTAGCTGGGGTTAACTGTTCTACAATGAGGGCTAACGCGGCTTTGATTCCGAAAGGGTGTGCACAGGAATGGAAAAGCTAATTATGTCAGTCCGTACGAACAGTGAAGAGCAAAACCTCTATCTTAATGCGAAGAAAACTAAACTGATGACAACTGACAAAACAAACAGTCAGGCAGTCAGTCAGTCATTCATTCATTTGTATGTCCATGCGGAACTTTGTCTCCCTAACAGCTCCTCATGTATATATATATATATATATATATATATATATATATATATATATATATATATATATATATATCCATGAGGAGCTGTTAGGGAGGCAAAGTTCCGCATGGACATACAAATGAATGAATGAATGATTGACTGACTGCTTGACTGACTGACTGCCTGACTGACGCACGTTTAGAGCTGGTGTATAGGATGTTGTGTCCACAGAAAACTGGATGATAGAAAGATGGGTGAGAATAGAGCTGGTGTATAGGATGCTGTGTCCACAGAGAACTGGATGATAGAAAGATGGGTGAGAATAGAGCTGATGTATAGGATGCTGTGTCCACAGAAAACTGGATGATAGAAAGATGGATGAGAATTGAGCTGGTGTATAGGATGTTGTGTCTACAGAGAACTGGATAATAGAAAGATGGGTGAGAATAGGGCTGGTGTATAGGATGTTGTGTCCACAGAGAACTAGATGATAGAAAAAATGGATGAGGATAAGCACACAAGATTAGTGTCTTACTTCGAGTCTTCATCAGCCACAGATAACAACGAATCTTGACCTTTCACATCGACGGGGACAGATAATGAAGAAAGTGTAGATGTGAGTGACTCACCTATCCTGGCGGATTTAGGCGTTTGGGAACGCTCATAAACTATTTCCTACGTTAATGGTAATTATTTCCTCGCTTTACGTCATTTCGGCTTACGAAAGTTTGCATGGTAACTCTGCTTTCGGAAGGCCCGGGCCGCCTGTATATGCAGAGAGGCCACAGATGCCTACAGGAAAGATGAAGGCCTTCATTCAATATAGGCGTACCAGCGGT
>CM019702.1:59565007-59737507 GCA_009760885.1 Achatina immaculata
TGTTGGCAGTACTAAACCGAATTGTTGGCATTAATAAGACTGAATTGTTGGCATTAATAAGACTGAATTGTTGGCATTATTAAACTGAATTGTTGACATTAATAAGACTTAATTGTTGGCATTACTAAACTGAATTGTTGGCTTTAATAAGACTGAATTGTTGGCATTATTAAACTGAATTGTTGGCGTTAATAAGGCTGAATTGTTTGCATTAGTACGCTGAATTGTTGGCATTAATAGATTGAATTGTTGACATTAGTAGACTGAACTGTTGGCATCAATAGACTGAATTGTTGGCATAATTAGACTGAATTGTTGGCATCAATAGACTGAATTTTTGGCATTAGTAGACTGATTTGTTGGTATTAATAGACTGAATTGTTGGCACTAATAAGACTTCATTTTTGGCACTAATAGGACTGAATTGTAGGCATTAATAAGATTGAATTTTTGCCATTAGTAGACTGGTTTTTTTGGTACTAAAAGACTTAAGTGTTGGCATTAATAGTCTGAACTGTTGACATTAATAGACTGAATTGTTGGCACTAATAAGTCTGAATTGTTAGTATGATGTAACATTTTGAGAATAATACCTTACTGACGAACCAGGTCCAAATTCAGAGGAATAATCCAGTCCAACTTATAGATAGATAGATTTAGATTTGCCAGAGTAAAATAACTGGATCGGATACAAATTTGCGTTTGAAAATTGATGGTCTTCTGGCAAAGATGATTCTTGTAGCAACATGAGAAGTTCCTGGACCACACGATGAAAGTACTACATTTACATCGTCATCATCATCAGGTGCCGTGCCGGTAGGCGTTGGCGGGCGTCCTTGAAATTTTCCTTCAGCTCAGATGGTGATTGTATGTGTGTGCGTGCGTGCGTGCGTGCGTGTGCCGTCGCTTTAGACTGTCCATTATTTTTTCATTCTCTTTGTCTTCCTCTGCATCTCTTCCCATTTATCTTTCCTGTTGTTATGATGTTTTCAAGCTCTCCCTTTCTCATTATATGTCCAGTAAATGACGGCTGTCATTTTTTTTATGGAGTTAATTAGGTTCCTTTTTACACTTGCTTTTGCTAGATATTCCTTGTTTGTCATATTAACTGCCGATAGTATTCTTAACATTCTTCTAATGAAACACATCTTTGTCGCCCCTAGTGATACAGTTAAATACAAACTTGAAAGTGACAGAATTATTTTCTAGGCTGTGTTTTATAAAACCTCGTGAAATATAGATTTTTTTTTAAAAAAAGACATAATAAAAATAACAGTCCGTCAAATTTTCCTGTTGTCTGTGAGCGGTAAAATATACATTGTCGGCTTGCTGGGTCAGTCGCGGATTGAGGGCAGAATTAAACCCAAAGGAGCCCGTCTCCCTGAGCGAGTTAGAGCGCCTTTAGTCAGTGTTCTCATGGCCACTGTTCCCAGCCTGTACAAACAGTGGATGTGGGGTTGACCTGTGTGTACACGGGACATCGTCAGGCTACTAATTTTCGCTTTTCTCTTCTCCAAATAGAAGCTAGCCTACCCCAGCACTGCTGGATGCAGTGCTAGGCGTGGTACACACCTTATAGACCACTTTACACGCTACCGTCAGACAGTATGATATGATGCCATACACACACACAATTCACACTAAGACCTGTAAGTAAAATAGGAAAGACCCCACCGACCAAGGAAGAGGTGGATGGAGGAAATTACAGAAACCTTAAATATATCAATTTATGAGGCATATCGCACACTCGTACCAAGATGTGTATTTGTCCCGTTCCCCCCCCCCCCCCCCCCCCAGCACCGAGAGGTATATGAGGAAGGTGAAAAGACAAGATAAAAATAATAGAACGAACGAAGGAGTAGTTGTGTGTGTGTATGTTCCAGAACAAGATCTAATTCCACACAGCTGTCACAGATCTACAATCTGAACACCATCTGAAGACTATATCCGCCATACTGTATGTGACACTTCGTGTGTGACACGAAACAGATAACCCTCGTCGGCTCATCAGAAAACTTCTGTAGCATAACAAAATAGGCTGAATGTTGACTTGTACCCGATCACTGCTCATCTCCCGCTTCGAACAAACAAATAGATCTCGCGGAGCTGGAGTGGGGGTAGCCCACTCAACCTGGCGTGCATTACGCGCGAGCAAATACTTGCAGATCCATCATCACCTCGTATATTTTGTCAACAGCTTCCTCCTTGCAATCAAAATACAATGTTTCCCATAGTAATGTCCTTTCTGGACACGGGCATACAAAGCTACCGGTAGCGAACAGAGGACTATCAAATATAATAATGTGTTTGATTGTGAGAGAGAGAGAGAGAGAGAGAGAGAGAGAGAGGAGAAAATGTTTCATAATCATTTTTTTTTCAAAATGCCAACAGTGCATCAAAGTACGTGTGATTTTCCTTTGAGAGAAGGTGCTTGGGAGATGCAGAACTTTAAACTTCTCTCGCAGTTGGCAAGTACGGATGTTTGTTTTTTTTTTCCACACGAAAGACCATGACAAGATCTTTAATATTCGTGAAGATTCTAGTCTTTGTTTTTTAGTTCTCCAAAATTGGAATCAGTAAAATAATGTCCTTTCTTACAATCCGTCAGAGCGTGGGAGAGGGGTATGGCAGTTATTTTCTATTTCATTCCCTAATCGCAGCTAGAAAGCAGGGGGGGGGGGATGTGCAATACGTATTTAGCAAACTCCACCACCATAGAGACTACGGCGATTCCCTGCCTCGTTATCCAGGCTAGGCCTTTTATTAGGGTTACCAACGGAGATGTCGAGCAGGGTCTTGGTCAACCATGGTTCGCCATACTCTGATACCAGCAACGTCAGATGCGGGTCGCTGACTGTGAAATGGGACAGCATCTTCAAGGACAAGAAGAACAAGAATGAAAAGAGAAAGAAGTTTTAAAACCAAAGAGCGGGACCACTCTCCGCTCTGAATGAGATCAAGAACGGAAGCACTCCACTCTGGATGAGAACAAGAACGGAAGCACTCCACACTGGATGAGAACAAGAACGGGAGCACTCCACTCTGGATGAGAACAAGAACGGAAGCACTCCACTCTGGATGAGAACAAGAACAGGAGCACTCCACTCTGGATGAGAACAAGAACAGGAGCACTCCACTCTGGATGAGAACAAGAACAGGAGCACTCCACTCTGGATGAGAACAAGGAGTGGAGAGGACAGGATTTGTAAACAGCAAATCATGAAACATTAAATGAGGCAAGAAGCAGAGGACAACCAAAAGAGAGGAGATAATAAGACTCCGTTAAAGCAGGAAAGATGGAATAAGTGACCAACTGGACTAACAGGAAAAAATGAAAATTCGGAATCTCTGACGATATATGATCATTCATGTCATTCGACACGGCTTCTGATGACGACGTGTAATGATGATGATGATGATGATGGTTGCTAAAATAATGTATAACAGACTTGCTACCGCATCTGAGACAGGGGGTTCCGGGCGAAAGGCAGTTTGGCCGTAATTCAGTCGCTAAAGGGGGGAGGCCAGACACTAAGTACACTTCATTTCTACAGTGCGTTCGGAAAATAACTGTGCACTAACTCAGTATCGATTCCGGTATCGTAGTGATATCTTAATGATTGCGGTTCTAGCCATATCTACCTGCGTACATTAGTGTGTTGAAGCCTGCTGTTGCGTAACATTCACTGTATTCAGTCTGTCTTTGTGTATTCAGTTGTTAAGCAGGCATTAAAATATCACTACGATACTGGAATCGATACTGGATTAGTGCACAGTTACTTACAGAACACCCTGTATAATATGTTATAAGACGAATAGACATTTTTATCACAGCTTCAAAAAACATAAACAGAGATTAGCGCAGTCGTTGTATTTGAATTAATTACAAAAATATGACATTAAAAGTTGTATTTATTAAAAGTCTTCTGTCTCCCTGAAACTATGAGCAGGTATTCTTTGCAGCCGATGTGGTGAAGGTGTTGAGGTACAGCGTCGAAGTACCCGAATGCAAGTAATAGACAAGGGGAGTGTGCAGTCCTTAAATAGCAGACCCAACAGCTATAGAGACTTTGGTGATCCCTGCCCCCTTAGCTAAGCTAGTGCTAACTCATGAAACAACATATTCAATTTGCGCAGTGCTAATGCTTACACGTTACCATCACTAAATTATGATTCTCAAATGAACTTTCTACTTGTACTTATACGAACTCTCTGTAACTGCGAGTTGTTGCTCTTTCCAGCCGTTGCTGTAGAGGTGTTGAGGCACAGCATAGTATCGGCGTGGGAGCCGGGTTATGGCGGCTACTTTTCAGTCGCGGAGTACAGCTAAAGAGCAGGGGGGTATGCAGTGCTTCTTTAGCTGACTCCACCACGATGTGGACTATGGCGATCCCTGTCCCGTTAGCCAGGCTAGGCCTGTTACTGGGGTTATCACGGAGAGGTGTGACAGGCTCTTGGTCAGCTATGGGTTGCTAACCCTGACGCTGGCATATCAACTATGGGTCGCTGATTGTCTCAATGGGAGTCTTAACTCCCTTCTCAAATGAAATGTCATAGTATATGAGATACGACACATACGAATGAAAAAAATCTGACATTATATGACAGATGAACACTGGAAAAAGTAAAAGCGCGCATAACTTCAATGAACATTCACATGAATATTTCTGATAACATACGTGATGCCCACGTAACATATAACACTACAGTTGGCAATGGCATTGCAAAATGCAATCAATCAAATATATCAAATATGTCAGTGAATCAATAATGATGGTTTTCATGTTACACATATCTTAGCTACTTCTATATAACGCTGAACACATTTAACAGTTCACTACGAACTGTGACTTCATTACATAAAACAACAAGCAATACGTTCAAATCCTCATAAACCAACACTAGACATACGGCAACTTACACAACTTGACGATGGCACAGGAGGAGATCATCGCAGGAAACGATGCAACCAAATATACACTGATCCATAATGTAATAACGATAACATGCTCCCTCACTAAAATCCTGGCCGTACCTCCCTACAAACAACGAATGAAATGACTGGTCAATTACCACATTCTAACTGGACAACACACAAGCCAGTCACGTGCTCCAAAAAATCACGAGGCGCTACTTTGACCTTTCCGGTCGACCGCGCCGAAAACTCCAAAGCCAGCAAATTTCACACTAGGCCTGTTAATGGGAACATCGAAAGAGAGGTTGGACAAGGTATTGGTCAGCTATGGTTCGTCAACCCTGAAGCCTAGCATGTGAACTATGGGTCGCTGATTGCCAAAACAGCAAGCTTCGTCGTTGAAAATAAAGACTGTAGTAAATTTTCACTGATATGCAAAAAAGGTATCGTACATCAGCATCATCATCATCATCATCATCATCATCTTTCACTCTCTTGAGTGCATAGGCCAAGGATAAAGACTCTCCAGTCATCCCTGTTCTTAGAATTATTCTCTGCATCCTTCCATGTGTATCCCTTGTCTCTGAGCACTGTCATAATTTCTCTTCTCCAAGTAAGTCTAGGTCTTCCTTGTTTTCTATTTCCTTGAGGATTCCATGTCAGTGCCTGTCTTGCTATGTTGGTGTCGGGTTATCTCAGAGTGTGGCCAATCCGCCTCCATTTCCTAGACATGGTTTGTAGGTTCATAGGTTCTTGTCCTACCCTTTCCCAGACCTCCACTCAGACCTTACATACATGTACGCAAATCCACAGCCATGCGTTATGTACTCACTAAATAACGACGCAGTGTGTGTTGTTCATCTACTTCTCTTATCTCGTGCCAAAATTACAACGTATGTAAAACAGCAAATGTTTGTAAACCGATCACAAAATAGATCACAACATATTAAACAGCCGTATGGGACATCGGCCGTAAGTACGAACGGCCGTAACTCGGTCGGCCGTAACTCGGTCGGCCGTAACTCGGTCGGCCGTAACTCTGCTCGTGGCTGTTTATATAATCTCGTATTTGTCGTGACCCAAATAAACACACCCCAAAAAGTTATCTTCCGTCACAAGTATCATCCAACCCGAGGATCTGACGTGTATATGACGAGATACGAACTGGAGCGTGCACAAAGCAGACTCTTTGTTCCAGGATGTTCTATAAATCGATTTTAAAAGAAGAACACACAGACCAAAATAAAAAACAAGCAATGAATTAAGGAGAAAATAGTTTCCCCGATGATTCTGTGATCGTCAAGCGATCACACGAACATCACCGACCCCCCCTATTGTCCCATAGGAGATTCTCACTAGAACCCACGCGGGCGGTATTGGATGTGGTGAATTTGGGAAGTTCTGGTATCGAAGACTAAGATTTTTCAATCAATCGTTCACTTGGTTTCGCCATAGAAAAAAAAAAAAATTTTTTTTTACCGCAAATTGAGTTTCTGGAATTGAGAATTGTGTGGTTTGGTTATGATATTTTGATGTTGTGGGGGCCGAAATGGGAATAAGGACTATACTGTACAAGCTTTATGGAGGTTCGCAATTTGAAATCGTAATTGCTTTGGCATTTAATCTTCAGCTGAAATGTACTGTGAGGGTAAAAACGGTGCACCCTTTGGGGATAGTGGAAGTATCTCTGGTTAGCAGATGGCGTTGCCGGGATAATGCTGTTAACTCTTTTAGTCTTGAATTATTTGGTTGGAGGTAATGAATACATCGTCCGCCAGAATAAATCTTGATGAGAAATTTTGATACAGACTGGAAGTTATTCAGGAATTAAAGGAAAAAAAAATATATGATTCGGGTTAGAAATATTATCATCATCATGTGCCCTCTACAGAACAAAGGCTGGCGGTAATGCATCTCCAGTTCCCTCGCTCCCTCGCCCTGATGATACACTCATCCAGACTGTATCCTGTCCATTCTCGTATGTTATCTTCCCAACTACGTCTCTGTCTTCCTCTTAATAAAGGTAGATAGAGATGTATGGTGCGGTTTTACAAAGTGAGGGAGGGAGTGAGTAAAGTGAGAAAAAAAACGAATAGAAAGTATGAGAATGTATAAATGAAAAACATACAACATCCGATATTTCGGCGTGAGCCTTTTTCGAGGGTTACATGCACAACGAGACACACACACACACACACAAAACTAAGAACGTATCTTAATGTGGCCTCCTCCAGAAGTAGGAAATGTACTTTGTTTCCCACTTTTGGAGGAGGCCACATTAAGATAAGTTCTTCTCTCTCTCTCTCTCTCTCTCTCTCTCTCTGTCTGTGTGTGTGTGTGTGTGTGTGTGTGTGTGTGTGTGTGTGTGTGTGTGTCTCGTTGTGCATGTAATCCTGGAAAAAGGCTCACGCCGAAATATCGGATGTTGTATGTTTTTCATTTATACATTCTCATACTTTCTATTCGTTTTTTCTCACTTTACTCACTCCCTCCCTCACTTTGTAAAACTGCACCATACACCTCTATCTACCTTTATTATTTAAACCAGTTTTACTGCAGTCGCCATCCCTTTTATCTGTCTTCCTCTTACTCTTTTTCCTTCCACCTTTACTTCTAATGTGGTCTTCATTATTGCTTTTTTTTCCTTATTCTGTTTCTTTGAGAAGTTCGGAAGATTAGGAATATGTTACTGTTCATTTCATTTACTCTCGTCGTACTTCGCTTAAATATCGTTAAAATCATTTATTAACCTGGTTTCAAGATCTCCCAAAACTGCTCGTATGTTGTTTGTAGAGTAAAAGAGTTAAAAACTCATACTCCCTCCCCCCCCACCCCAACTCCTTTTATTTTCTGGCATAAAACATTAAATGAATAGTCGCACAAAGATTTAGTGGGCGTAATCGTCATATGTCTTTTTGTCGATTACCACGATCAGTTCCACGGTATCGTTTCAATAGCTCTACAAAGACCACAACGTTTGTTTGGGGACCTCGTTTGACCTCTTCGTTATTTTTTTTAATGTGTAGATTGGACGTGTCTGCGTACCCTGAGGACCTCCTGTTCTTAATTTCTCTCCCTCTTTGTGGAAAGAGGGCGCGCATGATCAAAATGTTCGAATTTTTGGGGGGCGCTTTTGTCTACTCATTCTCTTTTTGACATCTCATTCTTATCCTTTTTTTTTTTTTCTTTAGCTGTTAAATGATTCAAAAAATAAAAAAGCAAACTTTTTTTTTTAAAGTCCTTTTATCTTAGGAATCCGCGGCCGTTTGTACAATTAACCGCCCTTTCCAAAAAATATTCCCAGTGAAGCTGTTATATTTTATTATTTGATTCTCTGTGTCAGAATGACACTTTTCGTCATTTTGGTTCTTGGAGCTCGTCCAGCGGGTAATGTTAGTCGCTGTTTACAGCGAGTCTCTCCCATCCTCATTTTGTTTGTACGGCCTCTCCCATGACTGATTGTTCTAATTTTTTAAAAAATTTATTTACGGCCTGGCGGGCTGAGTGGTTTGACACTCGGTCTAATAATCCGGTGGTATCGGGTTCAAGTTCCAACAGTGGTGGGATTTTTTTTTTTTTGTTTCCTGGTACCGTCACATTAAAAATGGCCCCGGGGTCCACCCAGCCTCTAAAAAATGGGTATCATGGAACTCTGGGAAGGTAAATGTGGGCCAGGCGTGATACTGACCACTTAACACCTTCATGTACCGATGACCTTGGAAAATTCTGGCCGTGATGTTAATCCTCAAGTCAAGGCATCGTCGTGAGATGTAGACACTGCCTTATCCCCAGTATGCCTCAATGCCATGGAAACGGGGATTGTGTCTTTACTATTGATGGACTGCAAGAGCAGCAAAGAATGTTTATGGCGAAGGCATCGACTCTAGGGGGTTATTCTAGAGCAACAGGGGATGAATATGTTGTTGGATTCTGCGGTCTGCTCACAAGTGCTAGTGTCGGTGCAGGCGGATCATAGCTGGTCAAGACCCTAACTCACCTCTCCGCTGGAAGTCCGCAGTAACAGGCCTGGCCTGGCTAGGGAGACAGGGATCGCTATAGCCCTCTGTCTCCGTGGTTGCTGTTATGGTGCACACTGAACCCCTTCGCTTAGTGATCCCGTGATACGCCCGTGGTTCTTCTACGTGATGTTAGTGTTCCAGTCGTAAGACAGATAACAGTGTTATCGACTTAACCAGAAGGAGTTTCCACAGAAGAAGGATAACTATCCGATGTGCTCCTTAAAATTTGATACTAAATTAGTTCAACTAATGATCCCTAGTGTGTTACCTGAAGGACCGGTGTTTATCCACTGAATGATCCATAGTATCTGCCTGAAGGACCTGTGTTTCTCTCCTGAACGATCCGTAGTGTTCTCTTGAAAGAACGGGTGTTTATCTTCTGAATGATCCCTAGTGTCTGCTTGAAGGACCGGTGTTTATCTTCTGAATGATCCCTAGTGATTGCTTGAAGGACGGGTGTTTTATCCACCGACTCCATAACGACAGAGCCTGTCTAATGTATGACCACCAAAGCAACGGACCCACGATGGAAGATCTCCTTGTAAGTTGTCTCCAGCTTTTATCTCTTTTGTTTTGTCCCTCACAATATGGTCTCCAGCTTTTATATCTCTTCTGCTTTGTCCCTCACAATATTGTCTCCAGTTTTTATCTCTTTTGTTTTGTCCCTCACAATATGGTCTCCAGCTTTTATATCTCTTCTGCTTTGTCCCTCACAATATTGTCTCCAGCTTTTATCTCTTTTGTTTTGTCCCTCACAATATGGTCTCCAGTTTTTATATCTTCTTCTTCGTCCCTAACCATATTGTCTCCAGCTTTTATCTCTTCTTCTTCTTCGTCCCTAACCATATTGTCTCCAGCTTTTATATCTTCTGCTTTTGTCCCTAACCATATTGTCTCCATCTTTTATCTCTTCTTCTTCTTCGTCCCTAACCATATTGTCTCCAGCTTTTATATCTTCTGCTTTTGTCCCTAACCATATTGTCTACAGCTTTTATCTCTTCTTCTTCGTCCCTAACCATATTGTCTCCAGCTTTTATATCTTCAGCTTTGTCCTTCACCATATTGTCTCCAGCTTTTATCTCTTCTTCTTCGTCCCTAACCATATTGTCTCCAGCTTTTATATCTTCTGCTTTGTCCCTAACCATATTGTCTCCAGCTTTTATATCTTCTGCTTTGTCCCTAACCATATTGTCTCCAGCTTTTATATCTTCTGCTTCGTCCCTAACCATATTGTCTCCAGCTTTTATATCTTCTGCTTTGTCCTTCACCATATTGTCTCCAGCTTTTATCTCTTCTTCTTCGTCCCTAACCATATTGTCTCCAGCTTTTATATCTTCTGCTTTGTCCCTAACCATATTGTCTCCAGCTTTTATATCTTCTGCTTTGTCCCTAACCATATTGTCTCCAGCTTTTATATCTTCTGCTTTGTCCTTCACCATTTTGTCTCCAGCTTTTATATCTTCTGCTTTGTCCCTAACCATATTGCCTCTAGCTTTTATATCTTCTGCTTTGTCTCTAACCATATTGTCTCCAGCTTTTATCTCTTCTTCTTCGTCCCTAACCATATTGTCTCTAGCTTTTATATCTTCTGCTTTGTCCCTAACCATATTGTCTCCAGCTTTTATATCTTCTGCTTTGTCCCTAACCATATACTGTCTCCAGCTTTTATATCTTCTGCTTTGTCCCTAACCATATTGTCTCCAGCTTTTATATCTTCTGCTTTGTCCCTAACCATATTGCCTCCAGCTTTTATATCTTCTGCTTTGTCCCTAACCATATTGTCTCCAGCTTTTATCTCTTCTGCTTTGTTCCTCATCGCCTCAATTTTTTTCCCACAGAGATCTCTCCGGGCGAGAACAACCATGGAGTATCAACTGACTACTTTCTCTATGGGGGTTTTTTCTGGTGGATTTCAAGACCTCCTGCTTATTGTGTGGCATCCCAATCCAGTGAGGTCCGTTTTAAAAGAAGCATTGCAGCTTCCCTGTAGTCTAGCTACAAGCTGGGACTCACAAAACTACCCGCTATAACCCTTTAACTATCAGAAGGTTTTTGTGCAATAATGTTATCAAACTTCTGCCTCGTTATTTAGTATAGGATGAATAGTGTATAAGTATACAACTATACACAAACCCACTGCAGTAAAGCTGTGATATCAAATGTATAAACTAGGAGGGAAAAGTAGGAGCAGCTTTATAACTTACCAACTACAAAGTTGTGACGTTTCGGCGCGAGCCTTAATCATACAAAGACATACAGGACGAAGAATTAGAGAGAGGAGACAAAGTATAGGATCATATAAAACTATGTTAATGAAATAACAAAAACTGAAAAAAAAATTAATCAAAAAATATAATTAGAATAAAGCATATCTGAATATCTTAGACGGCTTTCAAATAATAAATGGTATTTTATAGTCGGATCATGTGTTACAGTGGTATTATATGGCGGGATCATGTGTCCCAATGGTTGTGTAGTAAAATATCACTCAAGTGGTCCTCACCACAAAAAAGAAACTTCTGAAAACGACATATCTACTTCACAATCGTAGTCACTGCTCTCAACTCTAAATTCCATAATTTTGGAAGCCGTTTTCTCATTCTAACATGAAAGGGGAGGGGAGGGGGGATACAGACATTTTCACTAGCATAATCAGCGGGAGATAATTTCCCTGGGATAATATATCCGCTCATTGTAAAAATGCTTGCAAGACCATGTTATCTTATCTTATCTTATATCCTTCCCGTGCCGTTAGACGTCACATAGGGCTCGCAAAGTAGTTCGCCAATATTTCCTGTCTTCGGCGAGTCTTTCAACCTCAACAAAGGATTTTATGTTAATCTCAGTATTAATGAAAGTCAAAATGGCCGCCAGCGGTGTCGATCCAGGTTTTTTCGCCCATACAAGTATAACTATATTCTACTTTTGGGACGTAAAAGAGACTTGAATTGTAATGAAAATAATTCCGCTGCTATTTTTCAAACCATCATTTCCAGCGTATTGCCCAGCTAGTAGTGAAAGGGTTAACCCGCTCAGCTACTCCACACCACCCAAGTTTCTCAACACTTACTCCACACCACCCAAGTTTCTCAACACTTACACCACATCACCCAAGTTTCTCAACACTTACTCCACACCATCCAAGTTTCTCAACACTTACACCACATCATCCAAGTTTCTCAACACTTACTCCACATCATCCAAATTTCTCAACACTTACACCACATCACCCAAGTTTCTCAACACTTACACCACATCACCCAAGTTTCTCAACACTTACTCCACACCATCCAAGTTTCTCAACACTTACTCCACATCATCCAAGTTTCTCAACACTTACACCACATCACCCAAGTTTCTCAACACTTACACCACATCACCCAAGTTTCTCAACACTTACTCCACACCATCCAAGTTTCTCAACACTTACTCCACATCATCCAAGTTTCTCAACACTTACACCACACCACCCAAGTTTCTCAACACTTACACCACATCACCCAAGTTTCTCAACACTTACACCACACCACCCAAGTTTCTCAACACTTACACCACATCACCCAAGTTTCTCAACACTTACACGGCATCGGATACGAAGAGCATTATCCTTGGAGTTTCGGGGATATAGAGAAAACAAAGGCAACTAAGAGGGGAGTTAATCGGCAAGCAGTAATACCCAGTTTTCCAAGCTGCCTTCAACAACTGATGAAAACTGGTTGCAATGAATTACACTGGTCGACACACGTTTTGGTGCCTCAAATGGTAGGCCTGTTTCTGGGTATATTTGACCTGCTGATTCCAAAAATGGTACACGTTTTCCCCTTGTCATCTCTAACTTTTGAGACACGTAACATATCCCATATACCATTCTTCACTCTGCTGGCCCATAACAAATCAGGATATTTTAAAGTAATATTTAAATAAATATCTATTAAGCATGAAGGAAACATATTAAAAATCAAAAGAAAAGTGTACTACACGAAACTCTATTTATTTCATACCAAAAGCGCAAGTGTATGATACAAACAACTTTCCACTCATTCGACACACAAGAAGCTCCTTTTGTAAGACTTCAGAGAGTGGGATCTGCCAGGACATTCTCGCATGAGATTCCAACAATAGCCTGCCATCATGTGTGCATCCCATCTTCCTTGGTATCTGTGTAGCAGTATACGTGATTTAGAAAGGGTAATTGTTATGATTCTCTTTTTGAACTTTTTCCATGATTGGTCGGCATCCTTCAAGAACGTCACGTGGGCTGAGAAACCCGTGACAGAGAATTGTGGGAGGGACTGTGAGTGGGCGGTCAGTCTACGTTTGGATGAGTACCTCAGGGGATGGTTTTTGTGGTGTCTCTGTCGAGAAAATGGATGTTTACATCTGAGTTGTGAAAGCATATATGAATGGACTCGCCATGTGGCAGGGCAAACCTGCCGGCGGTCAGAATATCGTCATCACCATTTTCATTGTCGTCCAGTTCATCAGTAAAACCTCATGTCATGTGATACGCAGGACTGGCTTGACCTTTGTACCAGCGTGTTGCCAACTTTAGGTTTTAAAGTGCCTGGAAGTGAAGTGTATGGCTTGAGACGGCGAACAACTAATTCAGAAACACTCAGGAAACTCGGCTTCAGATAGAGCCCCAACACTCTATTCAGTAACAACAACAACAACAACAACAAAATAGCAACACAGTAAACACGGCAGGCACATACGAATTCAGCCGGCCTCAATTGCTTTTATGTCTTAGTGAAATCTTTCACCTTGCTCTTAGCTTAAGTCACCAAGGTTCTCTGGAAAGCGATCTAAGTGACTGTGCAGGTAATGGATTTTAACACTCACGTTACAGCCAAGCCTGTTGAAATGAGAGAGCATGTCCTCTACTAATTGTGTGTAGCTGTCTGCCTTCTTGTTACCAAGAAAGCTTTTCACAACAAGAACAAATGAAGACCAGGCACGTGATTCGACTGCATTCACTGATGGAATGAAATGTGGGTCATTTATAAGTTGTCTGATCTGTGGACCATGGAAAATTCCTGCCTTCAGTTTTTCTATGGTAAGTCCAGGTAACTTATGAGCTCTGCATTCACCGCACGCGCCGTCTTTATTCAAAGCCTTTACAAATGGTTTCATCAGACCTAGCTTTATATGTAGCGGCGGCAGCATGATTCTATCTCCTGCTAAAAAAAGGTTCATTGATTACATTTTGTCCTCCAACCACCATATATTCCCTCGGAGGCCAGTCTTTTCTTGCCCACTGTTCATGTTTAGCTCTACTATACTAAAAGCATAAAAAAGCAAGGATACTTTGTGTAGCCACTTTGTTGACCAAGAAGATAATTAACCATCTTCAAGTCTATACAAATCAGCCATTGATGTCCTCGGTAATTTATCTTTTCCCAGACTAAAAAAAGATGCCCTTATACCACTCTTTCATCCTGGTGGAATAAACCGATTGGAATAAAACCACATTTGTTGCCGTTATTTAAAAGAAAAAATTTCAAACTATGTTTTGAACTGTCGATGAAAAGACGTCACTCTCATGGGTTATATTACGAAAGACCAATTTTCTTCATAAGATTTCCCATGTCATTGCAGAATACTAAGTTCTTGTCTTCGGTAAAGAATGGCAGAAAATCCTTTTCTCTCCTTCGATAAAATGTCATTTTCGTTCCAGGCTTACGTACATTATTTTCCTTTAGTCTGGAGGCCGCTGCTGGCGAGATCTTTCAGCTGCCCTGCGTGGGGTGAAACTCCTCCTGGTCAATTAAGAAAAATACTATTAGGGTTGCCGCGCGGTGCCACAGTGGAAAAGGTGAAGGAAAGGATTAAATGAAGTAACCTTTAGTCTCGAGATCAGGGCTACTAAAATCACGGCACTCCTGCTCTAGAGGCTGGCCAAGTCCTATATACACCTATACTGGGGCAGAATGCCTAAACTGGCTTAACCCAGGGGTCAAACTAAGAAACCGCTGGCGTGATTCTTCGGCCGCGCGTGTGGGGTGAAACTCCTCCCAGCCAATGAAGAAATGCGAAAATGTGATTAGGGTTGCTTTGCTGCGCCGCTGTGAAAAAACATGGAAAGGATAAAGTGAAGTTTAATCGGTATGTCCAGTAGTCTCGCGGCGAGAGCTACTCATACCACGGTACCTCTGCTCTACAGGCTGTCCACAGCCAATATACACCTATACTGCAGAAATATGCCTAACCCCGCTTAACCCAGGGGTGAAACTTGATGACTACTCATGTCACAGTACCTCCGCTCTATAGGTCGGTCACGTCTTAAATACGCCCATACGGGGATAATAAGCATAAACCGGCTTAACCCAGGGGTGAAACTTACTAGTGGAGAGGATTCGTCCTCCTGGACAAAAGCTCCGTCCTGGTCACAACTAGGACGGAGCAAAAAAGTAGCAGACATGACGACAAAATGCTGAAGTTGGAGACACTGGACCAGTGCAGTCTAGATAGGCAACCACATCTCACCCGACGGGGATATATGCGAATCATAATTGCGCTGAGGTTTTCCGGTGAGAAAGTCCAACGCTGGACTGGATGGGCAACCACCTCTCACCCGGCGGGGATATACTGATATCCAAAACACGTTGAGGTTTTCCGGTGAGAAAGTCCAACTCTAGGCTGGATTGGCAGCCACTTCTCACTTGGCGGGGATATACATCCAAACCACGTCGAGGTTTTCAGGTGAGAAAGTCCAACTCTAGACTAAACTGGTGCAGTGAAAACCACGGTGTCACGCAATCTCGCTTCTGAGACCCTCCGAGAATACAGGGTCAGGCTCCGCGAAAACTCTGAACCTCTTGTGGTCCTCTTGGGGATCTCGTGTTGACCTCTCGGGGAAATTCAGTAGGATCAGGGGCGGTCTTGGTGGTAGAAGAAGAAGAAGCAGAAGAAGATTGATTGATTGATTGATTGATCTTTATTTCAAAAGGGTTAAGAATTGGGCACGCAGGCCCGTCTGACATTCTGCCCTTTATCATACATCTTTCACTCTATTCCAGACATTCTACAAATATGCTGTTCATATAACAAACATAACTAACACTGAAGCTGAGAGACATACAATAAAATATAACGTTTACGTTTCACTCTTAAACATTCACTCAGTACAGCAGTAACTACATACATTATAAATGACTATCTACTAAACAAAATTTTCGGGACTATACAGAAAACAATTAATTGTATTCGGTGTCTGTAAGAGCAGCTTAAGATAACTTTTAAGTTTTATAATTCATGGAGGCATGTAGTCGACATCAAATAGATACTGGGAAAGCTTGTAGTTGTAGGAAGGAGTATAATTTATATTTTTTTATATAGGATGGGAGGGTATTCCAAAGATGAGCAACAGAATAACTAAAGCTTTTCTTGTAAAGATCAAGTCTAGGTTTTGGAAGACATATGTTGTTCAAGCGTTGGCTGCACTTTGGGCTAAATTTAAACAGGTTCCATAGATAAGGCGGGGCATGCTGTGAAAGAATCTGATGTACTAACTTGGCTTTGTTGAAGAGGAACCTGTTCTTAAGGGGTAGTATTTTGATACGTTTGTGATGATTAGTTGTTTGTGCTTGATCTTTGTCACTAATGAGCTTTACTGCTCGCTTTTGGAGAGAGCAAAGCCTCTTTGTATTTGACACTGAGCAACCATCCCAAACTGTTGAGCAATAGTCTAAATGTGTTTGTATATGAAGAAGAAGAAGAAGAAGAAGAAGAAGAAGAAGAATTCTAGAGGCAGAAAATTCAGAAGATTCCTTGGAAAGATTCAAGTCCCTGTTGATCATATCCCTCAATTCATTCTGATCAAACCGATCACTATGTGAAGTTGTTTGATATTCACTGTCACTGCCCCCACTTTCTTTACCTTGTGCGGTATCAGACATGCAAGACTCATCCTCTGAGAGCTGGGGTAGTTCAATATTATTTCGACTGACGCCTATGATATTAATACAAAAATGACAGTCATCGAAGTGGTTTTTCCATTTAATCCATACCGCTGGTACTCCAAATTTCAGACAGCTTCTCTTTCTCATGTGTCCACTGGCGCAAATGCTCCGTACAGGTTCTGCATACAATATGAGGAGCCCATGGCTTATCTTGATCTCCAAGCTTGACACCAAAATAACCTACATATGCTCCCTTTTTTTTTCTAACAAACTCAGAAACATGTTTCCTACTTGCGTTTAGTATGTACTCCCCCACAAACATAGCAAAATACGTCGGGATGATTCAAACAGCTCCCCCCCCCCGCCCCCCCCCCCCGTCCCCCGTTTTAAAGTAGCCATATCCTCTACGGTGTTAGTTTTGCAAAAAATGAAATGATATCTGTGGGAATATACACACTCATCCTGTACGATCATAACTATTACACAGCGCCAGTGTTTTTGAACAAATCAGGCTGAGAAACCTTCGAAATACAAATTTATGTAGACTATGAAAACCATGATTTGCCCCCCCCCCTTAATTTGGTGCACATAATTACGTAATAAACAGAACAAAAGCCATTTTGTCATTTGTGCTATGCGTTCTTATGCCAGTGTGCTTTATAGGAAAGAAAGTAGACGAGCAGTTGTGAAACAAAGGTCACTGTTCACACACACACACACACAACTATAAGGGTAAATTAAATAAATTATTTCCCATTCAAATAAGACAGCTTATCTTCTATATCTAAAACTAGAGCTGATGCCAACCATATCTAAGAAACTAGAGCTGATGCCAACTACAGCTAAGGAACTAGAGCTGATGCCAAACATATCTAAGAAACCACAGCTGATGCCAACCATATCTAAGAAAAATGAGCTGACGCCAGCCATATCTAAGAAACTTAGAGCTGATGCCAACCATATCTAAGAAACTAGAGCTGATGCCAATCATATCTAAAAAACCAGAACTGATGCCAACCACACATAAGAAACTAGAGCTGATGCCAACCATATCTAAGAAACTAGAGCTGATCCGGTCCATCCAATGCAATTTTCTGAATCAGCGACCCAAATAACCACAGGAACAGGCCTAAAAACCAGGGCACCAAGAAATTTTTGTTGGTCTTGTTGTTGTGCTGTGAATTATTAAAACCAGGCTTTGCGTAATGTCAGAAGTCGTAGAGATGAGCCCATGGATTCCACTAGTTTGTTTTTTTTTTAACTTTCTAATGCGCCAAGGAGAGTCAAACTGTTTACTTCATTATGTGCTGACCTTTGGCCTCGTGGTGATGTACTGTTCATCGTTGTCCTGTGTTTTGTTATAGTCTTTTTAGAGAGACGAAGACAAGTTACAGGACTCGAGCTGGATGGGACAGTGGACAGCGAACCATATCTGGCGTACTCGCGTCAGGGTTGACCAAGATCCTATCCAAGCTGTACCCGCGGTGGCAGGGCTACCGTGGGTAATGGGGCAGGGATCGTCATTGTACCCATGGTGGTGGAGTCTGTTGAAGAAGTACTGCAAAACCCCTGGTTTTTAAGCTGGAATCCGAGAATCCCCCCCCCCACCCAAAAAAAAAATATATTAACCTGCCGTAACCGGCCTCCCCAAGGTCAAGACGATGCTGTGTCTCAACATCTTCATCGCATCGTCTGCAAAGAACACTAGAACGCAGTTCCAGAGAGTTATTGGTACTATGTATGTATCATACGTGCACTATATATGTATCATAAATGCATATGTATGTGTCATACGCGCACTATGTATGTATCCTACGCGCATTATGTATGTATCCTACGCGCATTATGTATGTATCATACACGCACTATGTATATATCATACGCGGACAAATATGTATCATACGCGCACTATGTATGTATCATAAATGTACTATGTATGTGCCATAAACGCACTATGTATGCATCATATACGCACTGCGTAAGTGATAAATGTTTGTAGCAGTGTGAAAAATGAAAGATAAAAGTGCGGGATATTAGGTTCTTTACATATTGAAATTCTTCCTTTCCATCGCTTCTTATCCCTCCCTCATTATCTCTTTCATTATCACGCACTCTCTCTCTCTCTGTCTCTCTCTGTCTCTGTCTCTTTTCTTTTCTCTCTTTCTGTCTTTCTCTGCCTCTCTCTCATGTCTCTCTCTCTGTTTCTGTCTTTCATTCTCTTTGTCCCTCTGTCTTTTTTCTCTCATTCTCTCTTTTTGTCTCTCCCTCTCTCTCTCTTTGTCTTACTTTGTTTCTCTCTCTCTCCCTGTAGCTGTCTTTCTCTCCATCTCTCTGTTTATCTCTCCATCTCTGTCTCTCTTCCTTTCGCCCATTCTCTCTGTTTCTGTCTCAGTCTCTCACTCTGTATCTGTCTCCCTGTATCTCTCATTGTCTCTGTCTCTCTCACTGTTTCTGTCTCCTTGTGTCTCTCTCTGTCTCTCTCCCTGTCTCACTCTGTCTCTAGCTCTCTCTCCCTGTCTCACTCTGTCTCTGTCTCTCTCTCTTTATCTCACTCTCTATTTCCTTCTCTTTATCTCACTCTATCTCTCTCTTTATCTCACTCTCTATCTCTCTCTTTATCTCACTCTATCTCTCTCTGTTTATCTCACTCTCTATCCCTCTCTCTCTCTTTATCTCACTCTCTATCTCTCTCTCTCTCCTTACCTCCTTACCCACACAAAGAAAGAGGGTTAGACATAGAGTCAAATTTGATGGACAAAAAAGCCCGAAGCTCTTTCTTGACATAGCAAAAAAAAAGGACCTTTATCAATTTGAAAAAAAAAACAGTTCAGTTATCTAGTCATCCACGTGCCTCTCGAGGGCTTTGAGCTCAAGAGATGAAAAGGGTATCTCTTATCTCCCTTTGGCTTTGACATTTATGTTCCAAAAGCCGTTTTTCTGTGGCTAGTCCAGTCATTTGTTTTGCCAAAGGCAAGGGCACGTGTCCATTCTAGGCAGTTATATATAGCCTGTGCAGTTCAAAGTTCAGAATCTCAAGGGGTGATAAATCTTAGTGACCAGAGTCTCAGAGAAGAATTTTGTAAAGCGGTGCTAAATTGTCTCCCCTGCCCCCACCCGCTTTCGCGATTGCAATTCTGTTCAGACATTGTGTTTTCATCCATTATGGGCCTCCTTTAAACCCCACTGGGCCCTACCTTAATAAAACAAGGAAGCCTTCCGTGAGGCAGGACTCTCACGCCCTTACCTAGAAGCCCCCTGTGAGATTTACATTATATACATATATATGAGGGAAATTAAAATGAGGACATCTATTGCTCTTCAGAAAGTAAAACAACTAAAGAATCCCTGGAGAGGAACAGACAGAACTACAAAAATTAGATTTTTAAGGGCGTGCACCTTTCCCATGGCAACATATGCCTGTGAGACCTGGACGCTTAACAAAACAGCTGAGAAACACATAAATGCCTTTGAATGTAAATGCTACAGAAGAGTTCTTCAAATATCATGGACACAAAAAAGAACAAATATATCCATACTACAAGAACTTTATATTGAAGATGGTTGGCTAGTAAAGAGGATTAAACAAAGAAAACTTCAATATTTTGGACACATTAAACATCATGATAATCTAGAGAAGATCGTCTTGGAAGGGTACATAATGGAAAAAAGAAAGAGAAGAAGACCAAAACAAAGATGGCTGCAAGACATCGTTGATCTGCAAATGGATGCATCAGCAGCAGGCCATCATGCTTACAACCGAGAGGTCTACAGGAGTGCTGTTAGGGAGGCAAATTTCTGCAAGGGACATGCAAATGAATGAATGAATGAGTTAGTGTGATCAAAGAAAATCATCACACTATACCTCAAATTATTAACCTTAATTATTTTACCTAAAACCTTCACATCTTACATCCTTCCCGTGCCGTTAAACGTCACATAGGGCTCGCATGGTAGTTGGCCAAGTTTTCCTGTTTTCGGCGAGCTTTTCAACCTCATCAAGGGATTTTATGCCTACTAATTTGGCCTCTCTTAACAATGCCCTCTTTAGAGTTTCACGCGGTCTGCCTCTTTTTCTTCGTCCTGTCGTGTTCTACTCTATAGCTTGTTTTTGGGATTTTCTGACTGTTTCTTCTCATCACCTGACCGACATATGCCCATCTCCTTTTTTTTCTGATCACCCATGAGACAGGTTGCTGTTTTACCTAAAACTAAAGTAAGTAAATATAATAATTTCTCCTGCCCTTCACCCGCAATCATCTTAGCAGGATGATTTCAAGCGAACCAATCTGGTCTGCTTTCGGAATATCAGCGGCGCTCTTCCTGTTAAGTCTGTGTCCCTAAAACTCATAGCCAGCGTCTACGCTCTGTTATTGTTTTCAACATAAGGTAATACATATAAGTAAAATTCAGTATACACAATATATATATATATATACACACACAATATATATATATATATATATATATATATATATACATACCTGTCATAATGTGATACATATAGCAACCTGGAAGAAAATAATCACATTCTCGCACAATATTCCCCTTTCTTGTGTGTTCTCTACCACCACCAACAACAACAACAACAACAAAAATCAGTCGGGATGGATCCGATGGGTTCGATATTCACAACGTGCTCGCGTCCATGTAACAAAATATAATACCATCGTCAAAGCACATAGTTTACACACATCCATTGACGAAATCAATATGTTCGTGCTATAAAAACGTAGCTCCCTCCGACCCGAACGTACAGTTCCCTACTGGCTAAAACTATACGTTTACTATTCTATACAGGTCCACTGCCGCCCCATTCGATGTTGCGCAACCATCGACTAGGTCGGCCTTTGATTTTATTTTTCTTGCTTCAGGTATTAAAGCTTGGGTTCATGACCTGTACCCTATCCTACATTCCACCTTACCCCCTCCCCCCCCCCCCCCCCAACATCCCCCTCCAACTCACATTCTGGGTTTGTTGATGACAAATAGACATTTTCGCACAGATTTCCGGTTGTTGAGAGTTCTGGTTGTTGAGAATGCACTAGCTCTTGAGAGTTCTGGCTGTTGAGAATGCACTAGCTCTTGAGAGTTCTGGGTGTTGAGAATGCTCTAGCTCTTGAGAGTTCTGGTTGTTGAGAATGCACTAGCTCTTGAGAGTTCTGGCTGTTGAGAATGCTCTAGCTCTTGAGAGTTCTGGTTGTTGAGAATGCACTAGCTCTTGAGAGTTCTGGCTGTTGAGATTTCCTATTGTTTAGAGTTCTAGTTATTGAGACTTCCGATTGTTGAGAGTTCTGGCTGTTGAGAATTCCGACTGTTTCTAGTTATTGAGAGTTCCGATTGTTGCTAGTTCTAGTTGTTGAGAGCTCTGGTTGCTGAGATTTTCGGTTGCTTAAAGTTCTGAAAATAATTTAGTTTCCAAGGTTTCTACTGCGACTTTCAACCTATTGGAAAGAATTTTTCTGCTAGTAAACTTATTAAGATGTCTTTCCCCCTCTCCAATTTTCAAAGAATGCAAAGGCCGCTCACTGAGTGAAAAGACGTTGTCAAATTTGATATAACTGACTTGCTAACGTTACAGTTGATGAAGTGTAGCTGACCAAGACCCTGTCCCACATCTTCTTTGATACTTCCAGTAGCAAACAGAGCCTGGCTAACGGAGCAGGGATTGCCATAGTCCCAGTGGGGGGGGGGGTGGAGTCTGTTAAAGAAGTACTGCGGAACCACTGTTTTTTAGCTGTGCTCAGGAGACTGAAAAATACCTGCCATGACCCACTCCCAATCCGACACGATGCTGTGGTACATCGCCTTCACAGCATCGGCTGCAGAGAATACCAGCTCACAGTTCTAGGGGGACTGAAGAAGAAGAAGAAGAAGAAGAACCACCGAAGTCAGCTTTGTCGTGAAATGATAATGAGTTTATAAAACAAGCAGTCTAGAGATGACAGTATTTTACGACGACGACGACGACAATGATGATGATGATGATGACGATGACGATGATGATGATGATGATGACAAAGGCCAAAAAAGAAGCCACTGTCTCTCATCCATGTTTCTAATAGCTGCTGTCATTACACTTCCAATTTTTCAACAAATACTGACAATTTTTTTTGGGGGGGGGGGGGGGAGAGGGGCCTCTCTAGCAAGACCCCAACAGCACCAAGAATACATCTTGATGACTGGACAAAACCTTTACAATCTTCCTCTCGTCCATCTTGGAAACGTATCTATTTTCCTCATGAATTAAATGAACAACAACAAATAAACAAAAATGTATCAAATTCTAAAAATTCCGGGGAAATGAGAAGCATGTCTTAAGAAATTCAGGCACCTCTTTGAAGATTCGCACTTGTTGCTTTTTTAACCTGCCAAGTTTTTAAGGACCCGAAACACGTGGCAATATTTCTGAAAGACATCTGAGACACTCATTCTGTAACTGGATTGAAAGCCTCGTTTTAATACAGTGGAAAGTTTAAGTTATTTGATAAGAGAGAGGGAGACCAAGGGAGATGATCATGAAAGTGTATACTTGAACATAATGAAAATGGGAGATAAATCTGGTGGGGAATATATGGGATGGACTTAAGTTTTTCTTTTCTTTTACGTACAGGCGAGTTACGAACGAGTTCCTTTTCAGAAGTCTTTTCGTAAATCGAATTTGTACGTAAGTCGAGACAGTTGAGCACGGTTCGTTTCTAACGTCAGTTTATATATAGTATACGGTGCATTTTTCTGTGTATAGAAGACATTAGAGAAACCGACGAACCGACGAAGACGCGCAATGTTTTGATGCGTGCCGCAAAGTAGGGCCCGTTTGTTACTAAAGTAAAAGTAAGTAAAGGTGACCCTGTCGTGCCTTAGAGGCACATAGGGATATGGTGTTAGTGCCCATATTTTCCTTGACCTGTCAGCACACTAGAGGGTGATATGGTTAGTATCACGCCTGGCTGCCTTTCCTTCCCCAACTCCAGAAAAAGTCGGGTACCCATTTCTACAGCTGGGTGACTGGGGTGCCGCCGGCCGGATTCGAACCCCCCCCCCCCCCGACCTTCGCCATGAGAGACCAGTGCACTAACCACTTCGCCACTCAGACACGCAACTATAATTTTTTTCTTTTTAATATTAAAGGCTTCACGGAGTGTTGTACGTAACTACTGACTGTACGTAAGTCGGACGATCGTATCTAGGGGACTGCCTCGCATGGGTCAAAGCAGCTGCTGAACAAGTGCAGATCCGTGCTGCACGTTTAGAAAGAGGCAACAGTGAGGCTCTTCGAAGCTGCTGTAACCGATGGAGACATTCTGTGTTGGTTAACTGAAATGGCTGGAGCGGTTGATGGATGATGGCTGTGAACTGCTCCACCCCACCCCACCCGCCACTCCGCAAAAACCACGTTGTGAACGTCTTAAGGGAGCTCACGAGGTGCACGAACACACAAATACAAGGACATTTGAAAGTCAGCCATGAGAGATTTTCCTATCTTTGCCAAGGTACTGTCAAAGAAGAATCTTTTCCGCCCATGAAGTGGGGAAATGGAGGGCTAGAAAGAACGCTGAGCTCAACAGCTTAAGGGTTAAATCACAGAGGATTATAAACGTCTTCCAACTGAACAGATCACTTTAGTTGGGTCATGTAGAAATCATGGAAGAGAACAGGCAAAATGAAAATGACGAACGTTTAAGATATAAAGGGAACAAGACTGAGAGGTAGACCAATACAGAGATGGGGAGACAACATAGAAGAGGATATAAAAGAGATCAGTATCAGCAACTGATGAGAAAGGATTAGGAAAAGGAATGAATGGAGGCGAACTTCATCTGCTGCAATCAGTCTTAATGGCTGGGAAAGCTAAGGAAGAAGAAGAAGCAAGAAATGTCGAGGACTGGGGAAACCAGAAGATAGAAAAAGTGTTGAGGACTCTAGAAACCAGAAGATAGAAGAAGTGTTGAGGACTCTAGAAACCAGAAGATAGAAGAAGTGTTGAGGACTCTAGAAACCAGAAGATAGAATAAGTGTTGAGGACTCTAGAAACTAGAAGATAGAAGAAGTGTTGAGGACTCTAGAAACCAGAAGATAGAAGAAATGTTGAGGACTCTAGAAACTAGAAGATAGAAGTTTTAAGGACTCTAGAAAATAGAAGAAATGTTGAGGACTCTAGAAACTAGAAGATAGAAGAAGTATTGAGGACTCTAGAAACCAGGAGATAGAAGAAATGTTGAGGACTCTAGAAACCAGAACATAGAAGAAATGTTGAGGACTCTAGAAACTACAAGATAAAAGAAGTGCTGAGGATTCTAGAAACCAAAAGATAGAAGAATTGTAGAGTACTCTAGAAAACAGAAGATAGAAGAAATGTTGAGGACTCTACAAATTAGAAGATAGAAGAAGTGTTGAGGACTCTAGAAACCAGAAGATAGAAGAAGTGTTGAGGACTCTAGAAACTAGAAGATAGAAGAAGTGTAAGAAGTGTTGAGGACTCTAGAAACCAGAAGATAGAAGAAGTGTTGAGGATTCTAGAAACCAGAAGATAGAAGAATTGTAGAGTACTCTAGAAACCAGAAGATAGAAGAAATGTTGAGGACTCTAGAAAGACAGAAGAAATGTTGAGGACTCTAGAAAACAGAACATAGAAGAAATGTTGAGGACTCTAGAAACCAGAAGATAGAAGAAGTGTTGAGGACTCTAGAAACCAGAACATAGAAGAAATGTTGAGGACTCTAGAAAGACAGAAGAAATGTTGAGGACTCTAGAAACTAGAAGATAGAAGAAATGTTGAGGACTCTAGAAAGACAGAAGAAATGTTGAGGACTCTAGAATCCAGAAGATAGAAGAAGTGTTGAGGACTCTAGAAACTAGAAGATAGAAGAAATGTTGAGGACTCTAGAAACTAGAACAAGTGTTGAAGACTCTAGACACCAGAAGATAGAAGAAATGTTGAGGACTCCAGAAACAAGAAGATAGAAGAAATGTTGAGGACTCTAGAAACTAGAACAAGTGTTGAGGACACTCTGAAACCAGAAGATAGAAGAAATGCTGAGGACTCCAGAAACAAGAACATAGAAGTGTTGAGGACTTTAGAAACCAGACGATAGAAGGAGTGTTAAGGACTCTAGAAACCAGAAGATAAAGAAGTGTTGGGGACTGGAGAAATGAGAAGATGGAAATCTAACGATATAGAGACATTAAGAAATGGTGAAGCATTATATGAAAAAGAAAAGTAAGGAAACAAAAGAAAAACTGAAGATAAAGACGCAACCGCGATGAGACACACACACATACACACACACACACACACACACATATATATATATATATATATATATGAGATAATATAGATAAAAGATAAGAGATATACAGATAATGACACAAACATTAAATAATATTATTTTGGTTGATTTTACTAATAAATTATTGGAAAAAGATCAATTAAAAATCGGTTTAGAAATAATGAAAATCATAAGAACCAGACAGTTTTAAACACTGAATTATATCTGGTAGTGTAAAACAGTAATGAATAACGTACTTACACGAAAGATTGAAGGAAAAATGAAGGACAGTAATATTGATTTAAATGTACTGACAATATGAAAAGATAGTTGAGAAGAACAGATGTAGCATTTTACAACTCTCAGTTTTTGTTTGTATGAGTAGATTCCTTGACAACAGTTCTGTCTTTAAGATAACAGCGCTGTCTTTATGGTGTAAGATAACAGCGCTGTCTTTATGGTGCAAAATAACAGCTCTGTCTTTATGGTGTAAGATAACAGCGCTGTCTTTATAGTGTAAGATAACAGCTCTGTCTTTATGGTGTAAGATAACAGCTCTGTCTTTATGGTGTAAGATAACAGCGCTGTCTTTGTGGTGTAAGATAACAGCGCCGTCTTTATGGTGTAAGATAACAGCGCCGTCTTTATGCTGTTGAATGTATGTTATGCCGTTCCTATTCTTTTTTTTTCTTCTCACACTCTGTTAACACGGGTGAAAACCTTGACGAATGGAAGAGGCGATGGACTGGGGCAGAACCCATCATCCTTTACTTCGAGACGCCGCGTAGATATCGCTTCTACCAGTTATTATTATTATTTGTGTTTGTTTGTTTGTTTGTTTGTTTGTTTGTTTTTTGGCTTCTAGAATTGGAAGAGATGAAAGGAGTATGAAGAAGGGAATATAAATTCTCGATACTTGATAATCTGACGAGGCTAGATTCTCGCTCGCTCCGCTGTAATATTTCTTTCTCTGGTATCTAAGTGCCTTCTCGGTATATTTCCGTGTTCCCCCCCCCTTTCCTCTTCCTCCTCTCCTCCTCGCCCCACCCCACCCCCCAACCCCGTTATTTATTTTCATATTTTATCATCTCTTAATACAGAACCTCGTACTCGATGTTCTATCACGTAAAAAAGCGACTGTATTTTCATTTGAAGAATGGCAGAGGACGGAGAAACCCGTCCGGACTCATAACGTCCGGTCCCCTGGGGCATAGGCATATCATATTCAGCGCCGGTTCGTTTTCAGATAAGGCGGGGGGGCCCCCTGAATGATCTTAGAGTCTTTAAGGGCAGTGATGATTAATAATCTTTTATTTTTTTTTCCTTGTGTTTTCATTACCATAGTTTTCTTTTCTCCTTCTTAATCTGTTTTAGTCTTGAGGACAGAATGATGTATGTTTGAGTTCAGAGTACTTGGAGGTAGTTGGAACAGCTCTGTCTCGCATGATTTTGTATTGTCTCTGCCGCTTCTTCAGTTGTTGTTAAACTTGGCATGTTGATATTAAATTGAGTTTCATTTCAGTTTTTGTGCTGTTGTTTTTTTTTTTTGTAAAACTATTTTTATTTATCTCTCTCTCTCTCTCTCTCTCTCTCTCTCTCTCTCTGAACTTAAGTGGCCAAGGCACATGGGGCTTCCGTAAGGGTTTTCCACAAATGCCTGTCCTTTGCCTTTTTTTCCCGCTCTTGCCCAACATCCTCTCTGTTGTTGTTCTCCATGTCTCTTTTGGTCTACCCTTACTTCTGTTCCCCTGTGGTGTCCATCTTAGTGCTATTTTTGGTAGTGAGTCGTCAGTCATTCGGAGCACATGTCCCAACCATCGCCAGCGTCTTTCCTCAATAACTTCTGTCGGTGGCTTCATTTGCATTTCTGCCAACAAGATTTTTACTTATATAAATATATAAAATATACTGTTATTTTTGATTAAGTTGTATATTTATTTTTCCATTCTTAAAGATAAAATCATTTCTACTTCATTTATAAAATAATTTTAATAAATCTACCCTCCACTTTCTGCCATAGAACGTTATCATCATCATATGCCGTGTCTGTAGGCTTTTGAAGTCACGTGTCTCCTTTAATCTCGGTCTTTGATATTTTCCATGAGCTCAGGTTGGTGGCTTCTTACTGTAAAGTAAAAGCCACAGTGTTGCATGGTTAGAACTGGAAAAAAAAAATCATGGACATAGCAATTTAGTCGTGAGAGAAAGAAAAATGACAAGAGAATTACCTGGGACTTGAAGCGCGGACTCCGGGAGAATGAATTTAAGAGACGAATTTTTTTTTATGTCATGGCCTATTTTCCTTTCCGTGTGTCACGAATTGTGACCAGGCATGCATGGATGGCTTAGCTATCAAACACCGGTTTTTTGGGGTGTGCAAGATGACAAAGCATTTCTCCTTCCACCTGCATTTGTTTTTTCCCTTGCTTCTGTTTCTGTAGCAGTCTGATAGTTTTTTTTTTACCAGATAGGGTTACTGGCCCTATGCCGAACCCTCCTTAATCGCCTTTTACGATCATGCGTTGTATGGTACAGTGGTCCTATTCTTTGCAGATCCCGGGGTACCACACCAAACACCATAAGAAATAACATGTTGTTGGCAGAAATGCAGATGAAGCCACTGACAGCAGTTATTGAGGAAAGACGCTGGCGATGGTTGGGACATGTGCTCCGAATGACTGATGACTCACTACCAAAAATAGCACTAAGATGGACACCCAGGGGAACAGAAGTAAGGGTAGACCAAAAGAGACACCGAGAAGAACAACAGAGAGGATGTTGAGCAATAGAGGGCTCACCTGGGCAAGAGCAGAAGAAAAAGGCAAAGGAAAGGCATTTGTAGAAAACCCTTGCGGAAGCACTTAAGGTTCAGAGAGAGAGAGAGAGAGAGAGAGAGAGAGAGAGAGAGAGAGAGAGAAGATGACAAAGTTTGTAAGTGCGCTGTTCTCTTCTGGTTAGACGGTTGCTTGTTCTTCTATAAACCGTGGTTCAAGTAATAAGTAATGCTCTTGTCCTTTTTCCCATTCTCTCATGTCTAAAAGTGTTTTGTCTATGATCTTTGCGAGGTCCAGCTATACAACGCTGTGCTATATATATATATATATATATATATATATATATATATATATATATATATATATAAGACACAGATCAATCTTTCAGCCAAAACAAATGAAGAATCTAAGCAAAAAATCTTCATCAGAAGTACATACTTCTCCGGCCTCAGTTTCCTCATAGGAAACGGAATCAAATCCCAGTTGTGTGCTAGAATGAGACATTTAAAACCAGCATCGACCTTCAAGAATCTTGAGAACATATTGCACTCAAAAGTTATAAGCACAAAAACCAAGTTAAGACTATTCAATTCAAATGTAATATCCACCCTCATTTATGCATGTGAAAGCTGGAAAACAACTAAAGAAATAGACAAGAAATTAGACACCTCTGAAAACAAATGCCTAAGGAAAATACTTGGCGTCAAGTGGAACGAATTCAAGAACAATGCAGGGATAAGACAGATAACTGAACAACAACCAGTCTCATGGGTAATCAGGAAAAGGAGATGGACATATATCGGTCACGTGATGAGAAGAAACAGTCAGAGAATCCCAAAACAAGCTATCAAGTGGAACACAACAGGTCGAAAAAAAAAAAAGAAAGAGGCCGACTATGTGGAACTCTAAAGAGGACATTGTTAAAAGAGGCTAGTTTAGTAGGAATAAAATCCGTAAATGAGGTTGAAAAACTCTCCGAAAACAGGAAAACGTGAAGAACTACCATACGAGCTCTACATGACGTTTAACGGCACGGGAAGGATGTGCAAGATGTTGAATGCAGAACATTTATGGCCCGAATGTAATGAAATACGAGTAGATACCTCAGACCAGCAACATAACTAGGTCATACCTAGTATCCAGTATCCAGTGCTATATTACTTTGCTGTACGAAAGCCTCGTTATTTCCTATTTCTAAAAAATAATTATGACTTTATTATGCCATCATTTTAGAGTGGCAATGATATTCTTTTTCCTTTGTCTGTCTTCCCATTCATCCTTCTTCTTGTTTTGCTGGATTTCCAACAATTTAGACTGCGCTTTCTTTGTAAGATCTTAAATGGACTTACGGTAGAAAGTCGATTATCCGAATATCAATCAACCGAACCGTCAATTATCCGAATCATTGCTGCATCAAGCAAAAAAATAATTATGTAGCTTTGAGTCCAAATAAGTTCCCCCCCCCCTTCCAAAAAAAATAATAATCATTTATAGATGTCAATCCAAAACAAGTGTAAATCTTTAAATACTAACGACACGAAAGTTCTGAACACTCGTTTAGCTTTGACTCAGTCTGTTACAGATTTGGAAAGTGTTTTAGGTTTTTTGAACATTCAGTGTTGAAAATTTAGTTCCTAGCTGTTTTAATATTGTGTAGTTTTTCTTTTTTTAAATTGTAATATTCTGTACTACCTGGGTTCGTGACGGCATCTACAAAGAAAGGAAACAGCCACGTGTTATCAGATGATGTTAAGGCAGTGATTATTAACAGATTCAAAGAAAAAAATTCAAGATTACTTTAAAAAATAAACTTTTACTAACATTAATTATACAGTATGTACCGTGTGCAATTATGTATTTGCTCTTTTTTAATTGTTCTTTTTTTCTGTTTATGTACATGGAAATTTGATAGCTGACAGTATGAAAATAAAAGGTTTAAATGAATACATGCGTATCTAAGTAATAGATATGTTTTGCTACTTTAAAACATTTGAGTTATTACATGTGTTTACAAAAAGTATTTTTTAAATCACTTGTTTTGCGTAATAAATTACATTTCAGAATATATCAGTAATACTTCCGCATTCAGTAACTAATTTTACTGTTAACTGCAGTTATAAACTGGGTACATTTATGCGTGTTTAATAATTATTTCATTAACCGAGCCACCTTCACCCAAGTTCTCGTTGTTCGAGTAATCGATATTTTCTACTATAGTGTATTATAGGCAAAGCACTTTTTTTTCCATATCATTGACCAAAGCCAAACAGGAACGGTGATGAAAATAGCAATAATAAGATGATCTGCAGTTTCCAACGAATTCAAGACCAGGCAAGGGAGATGAGAACGTTTTAGTGGCGAAATGATTAGTGCACTGGTCTCTCATGGAGAAGGTCGGGGGGGGGGGGGGGTTCGAATCCGGCCGGTGGCGTCCCCAGTCACCCAGCTGTAGAAATGGGTACCTGACTTCTTCTGGAGTTTGGGGAAGGAAAGGCGGTCAGGCGTGATGCTTGACAACATGACCCTCTAGTGCTTCTGACATGTCAAGGAAAATATGGGCTCTAACACCATAGCCCTATGTGCCTCTAATGCATGACAGGATTACCTTTACTTTTACTTATCAAAGAAGATGGACACACAACAACTTATCATGTAAGTGATTAAAAAAAAAGATGGACGTAGATCGGCGATGTGATGAGAAGAAACAGTCAGAGAATCCAAAAAAACAACACAACAGGCTATCAAATGGCACACAACAGCCGCGTGAAACTATGAAGATAACATTTTTGGGAGAGGCTAAATTAGTGGGCATAAATCCCTTGATGATGTTGAAAAAGTCGCGGAAAACAGAAAAACGTGATAAACTACAATGCGAGCCCTGTGTGATGTTTAACGGCACGAGAAAGATGAAAGATGTAATATACAACTTCTAACAATGGCTCCTCTATCTTGGTAAAAAGCTGACAAATCTGCGAGACACAAAATGTTTGCCAATCTCTATAGTATGAGAACCTCTGCATAATCTATTGCATACTTTAGAAACAAACCCGAAATCAGAATGACATCTTGCCAGAATGGCTAAGAGAAACTGGAGAGATATTTCCAACAGAAGATATCGTTGTATCAATGTTTCTGTAGCAGCGTCTGGTTAGAAAATTAACAACATTTGAATTACAAAATTCACTTCATTGATTTCCTGGCAAATGTCATGAAGATCGTGCTCTGAACGTATAAATAAATACTGTAAAAATAATGTACGATTTTAAAATTGCCCTTGAGTTTAGAAGTCTAGATATTTACAAAACTATTTTCTTTGACTTTAGAAGTGTAGATGTCTACAAAACTAGCTTCTTTGATTTTAGAATTGTAGATGTCTACAAAACTAGCTTCTTTGAGTTTAGAAGTATAGATGTCTACAAAACTAGCTTCTTTGAGTTTAGAAGTATAGACGTCCACAAAACTAGCTTCTTTGAGAAATATAGATGTCTACAAAACTAGCTTCTTTGAGTTTAGAAGTATAGATGTCTGCATAACTAGCTTCTTTGAGTTTAGAAGTATAGATGTCTACAAAACTAGCTTCTTTGAGTTTAGAAGTATAGATGTCTGCATAACTAGCTTCTCTGAGTTTAGAAGTCTAGATATTTACAAAACTATTTTCTTTGACTTTAGAAGTGTAGATGTCTACAAAACTAGCTTCTTTGATTTTAGAATTGTAGATGTCTACAAAACTAGCTTCTTTGAGTTTAGAAGTATAGATGTCTACAAAACTAGCTTCTTTGAGTTTAGAAGTATAGACGTCCACAAAACTAGCTTCTTTGAGAAATATAGATGTCTACAAAACTAGCTTCTTTGAGTTTAGAAGTATAGATGTCTGCATAACTAGCTTCTTTGAGTTTAGAAGTATAGATGTCTACAAAACTAGCTTCTTTGAGTTTAGAAGTATAGATGTCTGCATAACTAGCTTCTCTGAGTTTAGAAGTATAGATGTCTACAAAACTAGCTTCTTTGAGTTTAGAAGTATAGATGTCTACAAAACAACCTTCTTTGAGTTTAGAAGTGTAAATGTCTACAAAACTCGTTTCTTTGAGTTTAGAAGTATAGATGTGTACAAAACTAGCTTCAATCGTCCAAAATATAACGACATCGGAGCACATTTTATCTCCGTGTGTGTGTGTTCTGTGATCGTTCATCTTTCTTCATCATCATCATCATCATCATCATCATCATCATCAGCGGTATGCACCGGTAGACATTAGTAATCATGCTTCTCCACAGATTTCGGTCCTTGATATTTTCCATCAGCTCAGTTGGTGACTTTTTTTTTTATTATGCCATCGCGTTAGACTGTCCATTATGTTCTTTTTTTTCTCTTGGTCTTCCCCTGCTTCTTTTCCCTTTTATCTTCCCTGTTGTTATGAGGTTTTCAAGACCTCCCCTTCTCATTATATGTCCAATGAATGATGTAATTTGTTTTTCCATATATATCGGTGCATCGGTGAAATGAAGAATGTTTCAGATGGTTCTATAGATGAAGAAAGTGTTTTTGTAGCTATCTTTATCTGTGCTTCTGTGGCCATCTTTATCTGTGCTTCTGTGGATCTTTATCTGTGCTTCTGCAACTATCTATATCTATGTTTCGTAGCTATCTGTGCCTATGTTTCATAGTCATCTGTATGTATGTTTCTGTAGATATCTGTATCTATGTTTCTGTTGTAATCTGTGTCTATGTTTCTGTAAACATCTGTGTCTACGTTTCTGTAGCAATATGTGTCTATGTTTCTGTAAACATCTGCGTCTAGCAGAAATCTGTGCCTATGTTTCTATAGCACTATGTATCTATGTTTCTGTACCAATCTGTATCTATGTTTCTGTATGCATCTATATCTTTGTTTCTGTAGCCATGTATCTATGTTTCTGTATCCATCTGTATCTATGTTTCTGTACCAATCTGTATCTATGTTTCTGTATGCATCTATATCTTTGTTTCTGTAGCCATGTATCTATGTTTCTGTATCCATCTGTATCTATGTTTCTGTACCAATCTGTATCTATGTTTCTGTATTCACCTATATCTGTGTTTCTGTAGCCATGTATCTATGTTTCTGTATCCATCTGTATCTATGTTTCTGTACCCATCTTTATTCTATGTTTCTGTATCCATCTATATCTGTGTTTCTGTATCCATCTATATCTGTGTTTCTGTATCCATCTATATCTGTGTTTCTGTATCCATCTATATCTGTGTTTCTGTATCCATCTGTATCTATGTTTCTGTACCCATCTTTATTCTATGTTTCTGTACCCATCTTTATTCTATGTTTCTGTACCCATCTTTATTCTATGTTTCTGTACCCATCTTTATTCTATGTTTCTGTACCCATCTTTATTCTATGTTTCTGTACCCATCTTTATTCTATGTTTCTGTACCCATCTTTATTCTATGTTTCTGTACCCATCTTATTCTATGTTTCTGTACCCATCTTTATTCTATGTTTCTGTACCCATCTTTATTCTATGTTTCTGTACCATCTTTATTCTATGTTTCTGTACCCATCTTTATTCTATGTTTCTGTACCCATCTTTATTCTATGTTTCTGTACCCATCTTTATTCTATGTTTCTGTACCCATCTTTATTCTATGTTTCTGTACCCATCTTTATTCTGTGTTTCTGTATCCATCTTTATTCTATGTTTCTGTACCCATCTTTATTCTGTGTTTCTGTATCCATCTTTATTCTATGTTTCTGTACCCATCTTTATTCTATGTTTCTGTACCCATCTTTATTCTGTGTTTCTGTATCCATCTTTATTCTATGTTTCTGTACCCATCTTTATTCTATGTTTCTGTACCCATCTTTATTCTGTGTTTCTGTATCCATCTATACCTATTTCTTTAACTATCTATATCCGTGTTTCATATCAACAGGAAAGATAAATGGGAAGAGACGCAGATGATGACTAAGGAAAAAAAAAACATCATGGACAATCTAACAGCAAAAATCACCAACTGAGCTGATGGAAAATGCAAAGGACCGAGACCTGTGGATAAGCACCACTGCCAACGCCTATTGTCAAGGCGCATGATAACGATGATGATGATGATGATGAAGATGATATGCGTTTCTGCAGCCATTTATAGTATGATTTTCTACGCTCAGTTTCGAAAAATTGTTTACTTTTTCTCATTCAAATTGTTTCTAATGTTCTTTCCATTTGCGTTTCCAAATAATTCTGTTTGCAACAATATCAGTTCTCCTCTTAACTTGTCCATTCTCACAGAGTAAATGGAAGATAATGCCTTTTGAAAAAAAAAAACTATACGCATCGGCAACTGACGGATGGTGAATGCATTAATCAATAAAGCAAAGTTTAAAGTTGCGTTACATAATGTTATCTAAGTGCACGTCCAAGTCTGTAAGATGGTGCTTGTTGCTCTTTGCTTAGATGGAATTGTTCAAGACTTGTGGAACTTGGACACTCGAACAAGCAGGCGAAAGAGGAAACAACAAAGGAGTTTATATGAAGAAGATTTCAAATGTATAACTATGAGGTTAGAGAAAGCACGTGAAATTATATAGGAAGTTCATCTTTTTTTGTGGATTATGTTTATCTACTAACTTTTGTTTCTTCTTCTTCGTCTTCTTCTTCATTTCTTCTTCTTCTTTTTCTTCTTCTTCTTCTTCTTCTTCATTTCTTCTTCTTTTTCTTCTTCTTCACCTTCTTCTTCTTCTTCTACTTCTTCTTCTTCTTCTTCTTCTTCATTTCTTCTTCTTCTTCTTCTTCTTCTTCATTTCTTCTTCTTCATTTCTTCTTCTTCTTCTTTTCTTCTTCTTCTTCTTCTTCTTCTTCTTCTTTTTCTTCTTCTTCTTCTTCTTCTTTTTCTTCTTCTTTTCTTCTTCTTCTTCTTCATTTCTTCTTCTTCTCTTCTTCTTTTCTTCCTCTTCTTCTTCTTCTTCTTCTTCTTCTTCATTTCTTCTTCTTCTTCTTCATTTCTTCTTCTTCTTTTCTTCTTCAACTTTTCTTCTTCATTTCTTCTTCTTCTTCATTTCTTCTTCTTCTTCTTCATTTCTTCTTCTTCTTCATTTCTTCTTCATCTTCTTCATTTCTTCTTCTTCTTCTTCTTCTTCTTCTTCTTCTTCTTCTTCTTCTTCATTTCTTCTTCTTCTTCTTCATTTCTTCTTCTTCTTCTCTTCTTCTTCTTCTTTCATTTCTTCTCTTCTTCATTATTCTTCTTCTTCTTCATTTCTTCTTCTTCTTTTCTTCTTCTTTTTCTTTTTCTTCTTCTTCTTAATTTCTTCTTCTTCTTCTTCATTTCTTCTTCTTTTTTTCTTCTTCGTCTTCTTATTCTTCTTCTTCTTCTTCTTCTTCTTCATTTCTTCTTCTTCATTTCTTCTTCATCTTCTTCATTTCTTCTTCTTCTTCTTCATTTCTTCTTCTTCTTCTTCATTTCTTCTTCTTCTTTTCTTCTTCTTCTTCATTTCTTCTTCTTCTTCTTCTTTTCTTCTTCTTCTTCTTCTTCTTCTTCTTCTTCTTCTTTTCTTTTTCTTCTTCTTCTTCATTTCTTCTTCTTTTCTTCTTTTCTTCTTCTTCTTCTTCTTCTTCTTCTTCTTCTTCATTTCTTCTTCTTCTTCTTCTTTTCTTCTTCTTCTTCTTCTTTTCTTCTTCTTCTTCATTTCTTCTTCATCTTCTTCATTTCTTCTTCTTCTTCTTTTCTTCTTCTTCTTCATTTCTTCTTCATCTTCTTCATTTCTTCTTCTTCTTCTTCTTCTTCTTCTTCATTTCTTCTTCTTCATTTCTTCTTCTTTTCTTCTTCTTCTTCATCTTCTTCATTTCTTCTTCTTCTTCTTCTTCCTAGAACTGCGGGCTGGTATTCCTTCGAGCCTGTGCGGAGAAGACGTTGAGGCACGACATTGTGTCGGTCTGGAAGCAAGTTTTGGGGAGTATTTTTTTTCAATCCCTCAGTATGCAATATTTCTTTAGCAGACTCCACTGCTATGGGGATTATAGAGATCCCTGACCTCTTAGCGAGGCTAGGTCTGTTCTGGGGGACACCAAGTAAGATGTATGATCGGTTATGGTTCGTCACTCTGAAGCTAGCTTGTTAGCTATGGGTCGGTGACTACTAAACCAGACAGCGTCTGATATTTATGAAGGGCATCCCAAAAGTAAGTTTACAAGGCATATAACGTGAATAGAAGTCTTTTGGACCTAACGGGCAATGTCCCATATTCATCATTTGGAAAACCATGCCAAATGGCTGCACGCTGCAGCGCAGTGTGATAAGTCGACATCGTGTGGCAAAATGGTGTGCAGAATTTCGAAGCAGGCGAATGACAAGCAGTGATGTAACGCGGAGTGGCAGACCCAGGACAACAGGTACGGCAGCGAACAAAACGTGCGTCGAACGTGCGATATTGGAGAGCAGTCGAGTGACCGTAAACGAGCTGACTTGAGACGGCGAATCGAAACGTGGATGCATGGCATGAAAGCACCCTGGCTCCCCCACGAACTAGAAATTTAAGGTGGTGCTTTCTGTTGGCAAAGTGATTGCTACTGTGTTTTTGGGATAAGAAAGATTTTTCTGGAAAAGGGGAGCAACAATTAATACATCTGTTCACGGAGCAACACTGGAAACTTTACGAGCTACCATCAGACCTTGTCGTCTTGGGTTGTTGACAAAAGTTGTGTTGGTTCTTCCGTGATAATGCTCGCGCACACATAGCGTCTTCGGTTCGGGAATTCGTGCAACATTTTTCTGTGGGAGGATCTGGACAATCCACTGTGTAGTCTCGATCTGGCGCCACGTGAATGTTCACCTCTTCCTAGCTGTCAAATGAACATCTTGGTGGCCATAGAGTGACGAGACCCGAAGCCAGAATCAGAAACTTGTGTAGTATATACTGTATATACCGCTGGGTCTTAACTTCTTTGTTTTCGGCCATGGAACCCCTTTTCCGTCATTGAAACAGATGTGGACCCACTTTTCGATCTGAGAACAGTTTATGGGCCCATTTCCAGGCCAAGAACTGTTATGGATCACTTTTCCTACCTGAAAGCAGCTGTGGACCCACTTTCCGGCCTCTGATCAGCTGCATACCCACTTTCCGGCCTCTGATCAGCTGCAGGCCCACTTTCTGGCATGAGAACAACTGCATACCCACTTTTCGTCCTCAGAACAGCTGTTGACTCACTTTTTTGGCCTGAGAACGACTGTGAACCAACTTTCCGGCCTGAGAACAGCTATGGACCCCCTTTCTGCCCTCAGAACAGCTATGGACCCCCTTTCTGGCTTCAGAACAGCTATGGACTCCCTTTCTGCCCTCAGAACAGCTATAGACTCCCTTTCTGCCCTCAGAACAGCTATGGACCCCATTTCTGCCCTCAGAACAGCTATGGACTCCCTTTCTGGCCTCAGAACAGCTATGGACCCCCTTTCTGCCCTCAGAACAGCTCTGGACCCCCTTTCTGGCCTCAGAACAGCTATGGACCCCCTTTCTGGCCTCAGAACAGCTATGGACTCCCTTTCTGCCCTCAGCACAGCTATGGACGCTCTTTCTGCCCTCAGAACAGCTGTGGACCCCCTTTCTGCCCTCAGCACAGCTATGGACTCCCTTTCTGCCCTCAGAACAGCTGTGGACCCTCTTTCTGCCCTCAGAACAGCAATGGACTCCCTTTCTGACCTCAGAACAGCTATGGACCCTCTTTCTGCCCTCAGAACAGCAATGGACTCCCTTTCTGCCCTCAGAACAGCTATGGACCCCCTTTCTGGCTTCAGAACAACTATGGACTCCCTTTCTGCCCTCAGAACAGCTATAGACTCCCTTTCTGCCCTCAGAACAGCTATGGACCCTATTTCTGCCCTCAGAACAGCTATGGACTCCCTTTCTGCCCTCAGAACAGCTATGGACCCCCTTTCTGGCCTCAGAACAGCTATGGACACCATTTCTGCCCTCAGAACAGCTATGGACTCCCTTTCTGCCCTCAGAACAGCTATGGACCCCCTTTCTGGCTTCAGAACAGCTATGGACTCCCTTTCTGCCCTCAGAACAGCTATGGACACCATTTCTGCCCTCAGAACAGCTATGGACTCCCTTTCTGCCCTCAGAACAGCTATGGACCCCCTTTCTGCCCTCAGAACAGCTATGGACCCCCTTTCTGGCTTCAGAACAGCTATGGACTCCCTTTCTGCCCTCAGCACAGCTATGGACGCTCTTTCTGCCCTCAGAACAGCTGTGGACCCCCTTTCTGCCCTCAGCACAGCTATGGACCCTCTTTCTGCCCTCAGTACAGCTATGGACTCCCTTTCTGACCTCAGAACAGCTATGGACCCTCGTTTAAGAAAAAAGCAACAAATAGAACCCAGGTTTACTGATCCGTAAGCCCCCTAAAAATCCTTCCATGCAACCCCCGGGGAAGGTCTGTGGGCCCCAAATCAAGAACCAGTGGTATAAGTTCTACTGGTGATGGCATTTACACGGAAAATAAAAAAGCAAATGCTCTCTCAAGGTAAATCAGTCTCAGAAATTTGTTGTTGTTGTTGTTGTTGTTGTTGTTGTTGTTGTTGTTGTTGTTGTTGTTGTTGGACTTGGTCTGTGACAGTTTTACCCGTTCAGTAAATGACGTCACGTCCGTTCTGAAGTAGGACTGTGAAGTAGGACTGTGAAGTAGGACTGTAAAGTAGGACTCTGTAAAAGTAGGACTATGAAGTAAGACTGTAAAGTAGGTCTGTAAAAGTAGGACTGTGAATTAAGACTTTGAAGTAAGACTGTAAAGTAGAACTGTGAAGTAGGACTGTAAAAGTAGGACTGTGAATTAAGACTTTGAAGTAAGACTGTAAAGTAGAACTGTGAAGTAGGACTGTAAAGTAGGACTGTGAATTAGGACTTTGAGGTAAGACAGTAAAGTAGGACTGTAAAAGTAGGACTGTGAAGTAGGACTTTGGAGTAAGACTGTAAAGTAGGACTGTGAAGTAGGACCGTGAAGTAGGACTGGAAGAGTGGTCACACTAGGCATGACTGACTTTCCGGAGTGGATACAAGAGTAACCCTCCCCTCCCCCCCTTTTTTTTTTGCTGTCATCCTCCTTCCCCTCTCCCCGGCCACGCCCCTTTCCCACTTTAAAAAAAAAATTGCTTCATCTTGAAAGATCTTTAAGTCTTCCCCTCCAAGTTAGGGACATTCTACAAGATTCTACTAGATCTGGAAGCGTTCTCACAAGATAATCCTAGGCCTGATCTCGTTTTCACGAGATTATTCTGGATTAGGAGATGTTTTCACAAGATTTATGCTAGATTAGATGCCTTTCTCAAAAGATTATCCCAAATAAGGGAAGTGTTTTCACAAGGTTGCCCTGTGTCTGGGCTCATTTTCACAGGATTATTTCAGATTAGGAGATGTTTTCACAAGATTATTTTAGATTAGTAGATATTTTCACAAGATTATTTTAGATTAGGAGATGTTTTCACAAGATTATTTTAGATTAGGAGATGTTTACACAAGACTGTCACAGATTATGTGTTTTCGAAAGATTATCGTAGATTAGGAGGCGTTTTCACAATATTATCCTAGATTAGAAGAGGTTCTCACAATTGTGTCCTAGGTTAGGAAGTGCTTTCAGAAGGTTATCTTAAATTAGAAGGCGTTGTTTTTCCCCCAAGATAATCCTAGAATGGGAGGGGGGGGAGGGCGCTATCACAAGATTCTCCTTCATTAGTGGCGCTCCTACGGATTATCCTAGATTATGGGGCGTTTTTACACATTTATTATCCCAGATTAAGGGGCCGTTTTTACACATTTATTATCCTAGATTAAGGGGCCGTTTTTACACATTTATTATCCCAGATTAAGGGGCCGTTTTTACACATTTATTATCCCAGATTAAGGGGCCGTTTTTACACATTTATTATCCTAGATTAATGAGCGTTTTTTTTTTTTACACACAGTTATCATCCTAGATAATGGGGAATTTTTACACAATTACTATCCTATATTATGGGGCGTTTTTTACGTAGATATTATTCTGGTTTTATGGGATTTTCTTACAAAACTTCTCCTTGTTTGAGGGCGTTATGAGAGCAAGACTTTTCAAGATGAATAACGATTCAAAGAAACTATTTTACGCCACCCTTTTTTTTTCAACCATGGGTCGTCGCAGATCGAAGCAGTTCAGTTAAAAAGATGAGGTTTTTGTTTTTCGACAAATCCATATTAAGAGTACCTTACGACAGAGCTCTTTACGTCTCTCGCCAAAACAAACAGCGGTCACAAGATTCTGATATCGAGCGCACGTTTTGTACCTTTCGTAAATGGTTGATAGAGTTCCTCCCTCACGCCCCCCCCCCGCCCCCCGCCCCTGCCTATAGATGAAAATACGAGCAGTAATAGTTCTGGTCCTGTACAGCTCTCTAGAGGGTACTGTAGTTCTGCTTGAAGACTATTATCGCTTTCTTCCACGCCACTGAAAACTACTCTGCGATGGCTTCAAATTGAAGTAAGAGCTGCTACGACCGTCGGGGTCTCACGTTCTACACCCCCCCCCCTCTCCTCCACTGTCTCTTGTGTACATTGAAAAGGGGGGCTTCCTGGCGATATCTTTACGAGATGAAGGTTTCTCTAGAGCTATTTGATCTTCAGATTTCATCATCATCAGGTGGCGTGGTAGTCGTTGGCGGCAATGCTTCTACGGTGATTTAGGTACTTGATATCTCTCTTTCTCCCTCTCTCTCTTTCTTTCTCTCCCTCCCTCTCTCTCCCTTTCTCTCATCCCCTCTCTCTCCCTCCCTCTCTTTCCCTTTCTCTTTCCCTTTCCTCTCCCTCTCCCCTCCCTCTCTCTCTCTCTTTCCTTCCCTCTCCCTCTCTCTTTTTCTCTCTCCCTCGCTCTCTCTCCTTCGCTCTCTCTCCCTATATCTCTTTCTCTCTCTCTCTCTCACCTCTCTCTCCCTCTTCCCCTCTCACTCTCTTTCTCTATCTCCCTTTCTCTCTCTTCTTCTCACTCACTTTGTCTCTCTCCCTCTCCCTCTCTCACTCTCTTTCTCTCTTTCCATCTCTCCCTCCTCTCTCTCGCTCTCTCTCTCTCTCTCTCTCTGAATCTTTAGGCGTCAAAACCACATGGGGCTTCTTTCAACAGACGCCTATTCTTCTCCTCTTTTTCACTCTTGTCCACGGGAAGCCCCTATTATTCAACATCCTCTCTGTTGTTCTTTTCCATGCCTCCCTTGGTCTGCCCTTGCTCCTGTTCCGCTGAGGTCTCCATCTCTGTGCCATTTTTGGCAATGAGTCATCAATCACCTGGAGCACATGTCGCAACCATCGCCAACATCTTTCTTCAGTAACTGAAGTCAATGCTTCGCCTGCATTTCAGTCACAAAAGTGGGGGTTTCTTTTAATGATATTTGGGCCAAAATATTCGTCCAATCCTACGTAAACATCTAGTCTGGACGGAATTCAATTTGTTTTCTATAGTTTTGTTGGTTTTTCAGCTTTCACTTCCGTAGAATATCACACTTAGGACATTACTCTTAAATATCTTGATGTAAGTACTTGACATAGGAAGGTAAATGCGGTCACTGAACTGTTAGTTTACTTACAGTCCATACATCTTCGGGGAAACAAAATAAATCTTAGGACGAGACATAACGACAGATCTCAACTTTCAGATCTCACTGCAAAACTCCGAAGTCAAAACGACAAACAGATATTCGCACCGGTCAACCGTCCATTAAAGTTCTCTCTCCACTTAACACATCTCTCAACATTTCCGGCTTAGCTCCCGCCAAAACCGTCCTTTCCGTTTCATGGAATCAGCCCGGTCGCTCAGGTAAGCGACTCACTTAAACAACACGAAACGTAAACACTAAGTCATGGGCGTTGCCAGCAAAGAGCGTTATGGGGTAGACACCCGTAGCATAAACCGTTACACTTTTTTTTTATATAAGCCACAGACTCTCTCTGAACCTTAAGTGCCCAGGGCACATGAGGCTTCCGCAAGGGTTTTCCACAAATGCCTGTCCTTCGCTTTTTTTTTTCTGCTCTTGCCCAGGTGAGCCCTCTATTGCTCAACATCCTTTCTGTTGTTCTTCTCCATGTCTCTTTTGGCCTACCCTTACTTCTGTTCCCCTGTGGTGTCCATCTTAATGCTATTTTTGGTAGTGAGTTATCAGTCATTCGGAACACATGTCCCAACCATCGCCAGCGTCTTTCCTCAATAATTGTTGTCAATGGCTTCATCTGCATTTCTGCCAATAAGATGTTATTTCTTATCGTGTTTGGCCAAAATATCTTTCTAATTCTTCGTAAACATTTAGTCTGGAAAGAATTCAACTTGTTTTCTATGGTTTTGGTGATTTTCCAGCATTCACTCCCATAGAGTAGTACACTTGGAACATTACTCTTAAATATCCTGATTTTCATATCTATGCTTAGTTTTTTTTATTTCCATATATTCTGCAGCATTGCAAAAGCCTGGTTTACTCTAGTAAGTCTGCTGTTGATGTCCTCTGTGCTGTCTCCATTTTCTACTACTCTGCTGCCAAGGTATACAAATTCGTTGACCTCCTCCACTAACTTGTTATCTACTCTGAGTACATTTCTGTTGTTCACATTTTGCTTCATTAACTTTGTCTTTCCTACGTTGATCTTTAGTCCTATGTTGTTTGCATTCTGAGTTAGCTTGTTTATTTTATCTTGCATATCTTTGTGACTGCTTGATAATAGACAAATGTCGTCCGCAAAGTCAAGGTCCTCCAGCACTGTGTCAAGGGTCCATTGTAATCCTCTGCGTTTGTCTGATGTTGCCTCCTTCATTAACCAGTCTACTGCCAAGATAAATAATGTTGGTGATAGTACACATCCCTGCTTCACTCCTGTTTGTACCCTGAAGCTGCTGGAGGTATGTTCTCCACAGATCACTTTGCACTGAAAACCCTCGTATAGGGCTTTGATTACATTAACTATCTTATGGGGGAGGCCATGCCATCTTAGGATTTTCCACAGTGCATCTCTGTTGACACTGTCAAAGGCTTTCTCAAAATCTATGAATAATGGATATGTTGTGCTATGCCACTCATTTGCCTGTTCTAATATTTGTCTAAGTACAAATATGTGGTCTATGCATGATCTTCCTTTCCTAAATCCTGCCTGCTCTTTCCGAAGTTTTTCCTCAAGTGTTGGTACAATTCTGTTGATGATTATTCTGCAAAATACTTTACTGGTGAGTGGCAGTAGGGTAATGCCTCTCCAGTTCCCGCAATCTCTGAGGTCACCTTTCTTTGGTAGTTTTACTATAAGCCCAGTTTTCCACTCATCTGGGGCTTTTTCTAGATCCCAAATTTGTTGTAATATCCGGCAAAGTTGTTTTGGTGTTTCTGTTTCTTCTGCTTTCAACATCTCAGCAGTCACTCATCTTCACCTGGTGCCCTGTCTGATTTTAGCTTCTTTATTGCCTCCTTTACTTCACTTATTGTTATTGGTCCTGTATTGATGTTTAGTTCCGTTTTTGCTTCAGGTATGTCTATTGTTTGTGCTGCTTGTGTTCTGTTTAGTAGGGTGTTAAAGTGTTCCCTCCATCTTTCAATTTTTTCTCTTTCTCCAATGACCAGCTGTCCATTTTGTGTTCTTACTGCACTTTCACATCTTGTGTTGAAGTTACCTGTCATCTGCTTTGTGATTTTATATATGGTTTTCATGTCATTTGTATATGCTGCTTTCTCTGCTGTTTCTGCTAAGTTGTCATAATATTGACGTTTATCTTGACGGCATGATTCCTTCACTTCTGTGTCTTTTTGAGCATAATTACTTAGAACTTGTTCTTTAAGCCGTTGTGATTTGGTGTTCAGTAATTTTTTCTTGATTTCTTTTCTTTGCTCTATCTTTTCCCATGTGGTCTCACTTATCCATTCCTCTTTTCTCCTTTTCCGATATCCCAGCACCGCTTTTGCTGTTTCCTGTAGTGTTTTATTGAACTCTAGTATGGACATTTCTGCTTCGTCTTGTAGGACACTGAAGCGGTTCTTAAGTACTATTGAGAATTCATTTCTTGTTTGCTGGTCTTTCACTTTTCTTGTATCAAAATGTATCTTTCTGTGTTCTCCGATTTTGGCTTTCCTTAATTTTAGTTTTATTTTTGCTACCAGAAGGTTGTGATCACTTCCTACATCTGCTCCTTTCCTTGCTCTCACATCTTGTAGTGACCGTTTCCACTTGTTGTTTATTAGTATGTGATCGATTTGGTTTTCTGTGGTTTTATCTGGTGACCTCCAATTCACCTTATGGATGTTTTTGTGTTGGAAAATTGTCCCTCCGATGGTTATCATGTTTTCTTCACAGAAACTGCACAGCCTTTCTCCATTTTCATTTATTTCTCCAATTCCTTCTCTTCCCATGATTATTCTTCTATCTTTATTTCCTTCACCTACTTTTGCATTGAAGTCGCCCAAGATGAGTAGCATATCATGCTTGGGTATTGTTTTTACTGTGGCTTGGAGGCTGTTGTAAAAATCTTCTTTTAATTCCTCTTCAGCTGCTTCTGTTGGTGCATAACAAACTATAATAGACAGCTTCGTGAATCTGAGTTGAAGCGTGCATATAATAATCTCTCATTAATTGAGGTCCATTTCAGCAATGCTCTTGATGCTTCTTTTGTTATAATTAATGCTACTCCTCCTTCATGAAGATCTTCTTTACCTGACCATATTATTGTATCTTCTGTGTGCTGTGTTGTTAATTTCTTTCTGCCTTGTCCTGTCCATCTTGCTTCTTGTATTCCTAGTATGTCTAGTTTGTATCTGTGCATTTCCTTGATGGTTTGTGCTAGTTTTCCAGTCTGGTTAAGTGTTCTTACATTCCAGCTGCCTATTTGCATCTTGTGTTTAGGTTCCAGGAAGTCTGCAGTCGGGCTGGGGACTTCCAAAGCCACAGACTAGTAGTTAGCTATTCAGTGGACAAAGCATTGTCGCTCTTCAATTTTCTCATTTGCGTATTTTGTACAAACTTTACTATGAGAAGAAACAGTCAAATGATCCCAAAACAAGCTATCAAGTGGAACACAGCAGGCCGAAGAAAAAGAGGTTCACCACGTGAAACTCTAAAGATTGATTGATTGATTGACCGATCTTTATTTCAAAAGGGTTAAGAATTGGGCACGCAGGCCCGTCTGACATTCTGCCCTTTATCATACATCTTGCACTCTATTCCAGACATTCTACAAATATGCTGTTCATATAACAAACATAACTAAGGTTAACATTGGAGGACATAAGAGGACATTGTTAAGAGAGGCTAAATTAGTAGGCGTAAAATCCCTTGATGAGCTTGCAGAAAACAGGAGAACTTGCCCAAACTACAATGCCAGGCCTATGTGACGTTTAACGGCACGGGAAGGATGTAAGATGTAAGATAAAAGCGGCAAATTGTCAGACGGATTTACCTATTCAGTTCCTCACTCTTTAAAAAGAAAAGGTTCTTTCATTCTTTGGGAGCAGAGAAGCAAATCTTGTTTCAGTTCATATCTGAACTACAAAGAAAAAAACATTCACCCTGCCTTAATTCTAGATTACAGCAACACAACGTACTGTTATCACATGTACCTTGTGAATGTGCGATAAGGGCTATAACCAACCTTTGGGCTTGCCCGACCTGTTGACGTGGCATTTTAGTCCTAAGTTCACACCGAAATAATCCAGCGCTGACATAAAACACGGAGCTCACTTGGACGCGGTTTTCATTCTGTTGTTACGGAAGCTCGTGAGTTCGAATCTCAGTTAACTTTCTTTGATCATTTTTCTCCGTTGTCCTGTTTTAGAATTTACTATCGTCTGAGAGAGAGAGATGTTATTTTTTTTAATGTGGCAAACTTGTCAAATAATAAACAACCAGGTTTGCAGTCAGTGATAGATCCTAGTGTTGTATGGTTAATATTAACTATGGATTTTTATAACATAAACTATACAAAATGCTATATTGAACCTATCTTGTTATATGGAAGTGAATCATGGACAATAGGCAGGTCTGCACAAAAGTCATTGGAAGCACCAGAAATGTGGTTTATTAGAAGAATGTTGCGAATTCCCTGGACAGCAAAAATAATGAATGAAGAATGTATGAGATGAGTGAAGAGACAAAAAAATCTTGTAAAAAAATAAATAAAAGAGAGACAATGTACTTTCATAGGACATGCAATGAGAAGAGGGGGCACTGAAAATATTATAACAACAGGAAAAATAGACGGAAGAAGATCAAGAGGAAGACCAAGAGAAATGATAATGGACAGTTTGACGGGATGGTGTGAGAGGAGATCACCAACTGAGCTGATGGCCTGCATGAAGGATCGTGTACTCTGGAGAAGCATAATAGTCAACGCCGGTCGGCACGGCACATGATGATGATGATGATGATGATGATGATGATGATGAAACTATACAACACTTTTCTCCATCAAGACGAACTAATAGGATTTTTTAGAAGAAACAGCACTGTGCTCCATCGTTTAACTATTGGAGAAAGAAGCTTCTTATCTCTAAGTCAAACTCACCTTGATAATGTTCAACTATGTCGTATCTCGAATTACGCAGATTCTGCTGAACGTGTCCTCTCGAGCCGTCATTGTGCGTAAACCGAAAATCTTCGCTTCACCTTGCCTGGCATCCCCGCACTCCAGACATTCCCATACGTGCTCCGCCTTCCGTTCCAACAGCCACTGAAGTGTGGGCCTGCTGATGGAGCCAGCCACACGCTAGTTGTGGGTAACACGCGCTAAACCATTTCATTCGGAAAAAAACGTCCATTTCCCCTCTTCTCCCCCAAATTTGATCATCTCCCTGACGTGATTGTTGTCATTCAACCCGATATCGTCCTCCATACGCAGCCTGTCCAAGGTGGCTCTTCTGCAGTCTCCTCCTTTGTCCGTTCTTAGGGCTCCCTGATTTGACGTCATGGTTGCCACCTTGTCCGGTTTCTCACTGCGTTTGACTCCCGCATGACCCGGGGCAGTATATCCACACTGGACTGGATAACCAAGACCCCTCTAGAAGATGGACCCACTCTCTTCGGAAGAAATGCCTCTCAGTTCTCCGTAACATGTTTTGGGAGTGCATTGCCAAGAACCCAAGCGAGTCGCCCTGCTCTATCAGCCAGGAAATCGCTTCTGATGCTGCCTGCACCTCCATTCTCATGCTCGGAGTGGTAGCTGCATACGCCCCTGATTTACTCCAAACCCTGTTACGATAGACAGCATAGCCCCCATCACAACTATTTAGACCCCGTGGCACTGACCCGCCTGTGAAGATCGCAGGGTCATGTGGTTTGGAGTGACGCCGAGTCTGTTCCTGCACATGGGCTTCTTTTTTTTATCCCTGAGCCCAATCTGGGCAGTTGCGACGAAGCTGGATAGCGCCTTGAATGTTGAAACATTGCTAATATTTCCTTTCAATAAAAGTATGCCCCCTTCGGCGTTGAAGCTATGCTTTACTCCTTCATCTCATCGGCTGCAAAGAACACCTTGTTCGCACTTCCAAGGAGACAGAGCACCAGCAGCAGTTATCATCATCATGCGCCATGACTGCAGGCGCCGGCAACCATGCCTCTCCACAGTTTCCAGTCTTCCATGGTTTCTCCACCAGATCCGCCGATGTGCTTCTCCCACGCCATTCTGTCAAGCCATCTAAGATTTTCTCTCCTGGTCTACCTCTTCCTTTCTTGCCTCCCATTTTCCCTGCTGTCAGGATATTTTCTATCCGTCCTCTTCTCATTATACGGCCAATAAACTTGACTGCCTCCCCCCGTAGTATGTTTATTAGGTTTAGTTTCTCGCTGGCTTTTCTTTGGCATTCTTCGTTTGTTAATAACAAATAACAAATGAAGAATAACAATTATAAATGTGTTAACTGATCTGTTGAAGACAGCCACAGTCTGGAAACCCCTGAAATGACTAAACGTTAACGCAAGAAGTAAGAGGAATTTACTGAATCTAAAGTCAACCAAACTTTAACTATTTGAAGTTTAACCTTCAGGACTTGTTCAATTCCAGAGCTGCTATCTGCAAGTGAGATTTATGGAAATAGAAATAGCTTGCTTCTCTCAAATTGACGATGGCACTCGTTTTAGTCTCACTAAAGATTTAAGTCGACTTAACAGAAACAGCTACAGTCTTGAATAGAATATGTTTGTGGTCCTTTAAAACACAAACAAAACCAAAAAGATAATAAAGAGCCAAGCAGGGCCTCCGAGAGACATTTTATTATCCAGTACAAAACTCCCTCTGAAAATTTATCGCTTATCTTTTTTTCATGATTGATTTTCATGGTAGCATATCTGTAGAATATCTGAAATAAAGTGAAAGTTGTGTGATAAAGAGCTGAATGTCAGACGGGCCTGCGTGCCCAATTCTTAACCCCTGGAAATAAAGATCAATCATTTTTCAATCAGTCATTCACTACGGGGCCCCCGAAGCACATCGGGCCTACATTTGAAGCAAAGAAAATTCTCCGGAATCGAGACGATACGCTGGTTAGACCCCCCCCCTCCCTCGTAAGGTCTGGAGCCAAATGTCTACTCCTAAAGCTGGATGACTGTGGCCCTTTCATCTGATTCTAATTAGCTACCTGAAAGGCGAGTGCACTAACCACTTCGCTACAGACGCTCGTACTGTGGGTGTTCCAGAATAAGAGAGGTAATCCTGTTTATATTTTGACGAGGGCAGTTGTCGCCCTTGTGGGGTGGCCTTTTGGGTAACTTCCGGTGTAGGTGTCGTTCGAGATTTTTCTAGAAGATCACGTGAGGTAGGATTCTCGTGAAGGTGAGAAATGTGGGAAAGACTGTTGAGCTGCAGTCAGTCTACGTCTGAATGCGAAGCAATGAGGATGGATTTTTGTTTCATGTTACTGTCAAGAAGATATGGCGTCTCGTACTTTGTTAAGGCATGAATTGACTCGCCATGTGGCAGGGCAACCTGCCGGCAGTCGACGTTTCGTCACCATTTTTCATTACCACCAAGTGCATTGTATAAATCTCACAGTAATTAATGTATAGGTATACAACTATACATAATAACATCTTATTAGCAGAGATGCAGATGAAACCAATGACAACAATTATTGAGGAAAGACGCTGGCGATGGTTGGGACATGTGCTCCGAATGACTGACAACTCACTACAAAAATAGCACTAAGATGGACACCACAGGGGAACAGAAGTAAGGGTAGACCAAAAGAGACATGGAGAAGAACAACAGAAAGGATGTTGAGCAATAGAGGGCTGACCTGGGCAAGAGCAGAAAAAAAAGCGAAGACAGGCATTTGTGGAAAACCCTTGCGGAAGCCCCATGTGCCCTGGGCACTTAAGGTTCAGAGAGAGAGAGATACAAATATACACAAAATACTGCAGTAAAGCTGTGACATCAAAATGTATAAACTAGGAAAAAAAGTAGGAACAGCTTTATTATTTAACGATTACACAGTTGTGACGTTTCGGCACGAGTCTTTATCAAACATTTTTTTTATTATTTGGTTAACATAAAATTAATGTGAATCTATATTTTGTGTTATAAGCACATAAACCAAGTTAAGGCTATTCAATTCAAATGTAATATCCACCCTCATTTATGCATGTGAAAGCTGGAAAACAACTAAAGAAACAGACAAGAAATTAGACACTTTTGAAAACAAATGCCTAAGGAAAATACTCGGCATCAAGTGGAACGAATTCAAGAACAATGCAGAGATAAGACAGATGACTGAACAACAACCAGTCTCATGGATGATCAGGAAAAGAAGATGGACATATGTTGGTCACTTGATGAGAAGAAACGATCAGAGAATCCCAAAACAAGCTATAAAATGGAACACAACAGGCCAAAGAAAAAGAGGCAGACCGCGTGAAACTCTGAAGAGGACATTGTTAATTAAGAGAGGCCAAATTAATAAACATAAAATCCCTTGATGAGGTTGAAAGGCTCGCTGAAGACAGGAAAACTTGGCGAACTACCTTGTGACGTTTAACGGCACGGGAAGGATATAAGATACTTTGTCTCCTCTCTCTGCTTTTTGTCCTGTTTGTTTTTGTTTGATAAAGGCTGGCGCTGAAACGCCACAACTGTGTAAACGTTAAATAATAAAGCTGTTCCTACTTTTTTCCCCCTAGTTTATACATTTTTAGTAAATCTTATGTCGGCTTGCCATGCTGGACTGGCTTGCTCGTGCGTATCTGCTTGTGCCAACAAAAGGTTAGAAAGAATCTACCAGAGAAGCTGAGACCGAAGAAGGTGTGTGCAACTAATTCAGTACTACTCAGTATTCAGAAAACTGGTCTAAGATAATTATATATTTCAAACAGAACAGCTCCCACACTGTTTTCAAGGAATCATTCGGCTACAAAGGTAACAAAGACCAATATTACATCAATGGTGCAGTACAAGGCCACATAAGACATATGTATGCAGCAATACTAATACATAGGTAACAGACACAATACTTCGTGAATTATAGTCTCTCCATTATGTGTTCCTGTACTTTTTTTTTAAAAGTCCAGTTAAACTGATCTTTTATTTCATTTGGTGAACACGAAATCTTTTGACTAGAATTTGACAAAAATCGATCCTGTTATTTTAGATCATAGGCGTCTTTGTCACTGCTCCAAGCAAAAACCGGGAATATATACTGAGGCCTTGCCAACAGTGAACGTTAAAGTTTAGAAATTCTCAGGGGGGAAAACGGGATTATGAAGAGAATATCGGGTGGATTTGTGAATAAGCGAGGGATCAACATGAGGAGATACATTCGTGTCTCCAGTGAAAGTATTTTTCATTCACAAAATAGTGAAGGTTCATGTGGTTTCATAAGGGAATTTGTGAAGCTACGCGTTGTGAAATCTGATTCTGTCCGCCATTATGGTTTCAATCTATTGTTTGACCAAAAAAAAACATTGCAAATGGTTTCCATTTGTGGTCGGGAGTTACTTTTGTAACAGTATCGTGGGGATTTAATAACATCATTTTGCCATTTGTAAAAAAAAAGTCTGGGCTTTTTACTGGTAAAGTAAGAGAACATAGTTTTGTAGGATTAGAACTCGAAACAAATCGTAGACAAAGCACTTTAGTGAGGCGTGAGAGAAAGGAAAAATCACAAGAGAATTACCTGGGCTTCGAACCACGGACTCCGGTAGGACGAGCAGCCGTCTAGCCTCGAGAGAACATGCTAACTCGCACCTCATTTTCTCTCACCTCTCACTAAAGTGCTTTGTCTACGATTTTTTTCGAGGTCTAATCCTACAAATCTTCTTTTTTCTTGCTGGTAGTACTTTGGTAAAGTCTTCTGGATATTTATCGACAATGTTATCTTCCCTGTTTGCTGTAATATAGATGCTACTTGACTTACTATGGGGTTACGTTCCTTCTCCTCCTCCTCCTCCTCCTCCCCCTCCTTCTTCTTCTTCTTCTTCTTCTTCTTTGAGCAGGTGCTGAATTCAGCAGCTTTCGGGGTCATTAAGGCTAATTGCTACTGACAAGACACGTCTCCATTCTTTTATCTTTTTTCTTGCTAAATGTCGATTCCAAGAGCGCCTTTATCTTCTTCTAGGTTATATCGCCATCGTTGTCTAGGTCTAACCTCTTGGTCTATCCTCTTTCATCACTTCTCTATATGCCATCTCTCTCTCTCTCTGCCATCCTCCGTTTTCTCTACATGCCCTAGCCACCTCAGTCTGTTATTTTTCATAATGGCTGTTATAAGCTGAGAGTTAAACAATGTGTAGATTTCTTTGTTACTTCTTATCTTCCATCCTTGTGTTATCATTCATCCATTCATTTTGCATGTCCCATGTGGAGCTTTGCCTCCCTAACAGCACTCCTGTATGCCTCTCGGTTGTGAGCAAGATGGCCTGCTGCTGCTGATGCATCCATTTGCAGATCATCAACGATGTCTTGCTGCCATCTTCGCCGTGGTCTTCCTCTCTTTCTTTTTCCCATTATGTATCCTTCCAAGTCGGTTTTCTCTAGATTATCATGACGTTTAATGTGTCCAAAATATTTAAGTTTTCTCTCTTTAATCCTCTTTAATCCTTGTGTTATGGGATCAACAAATTCTCCTCGGCGTTCTGTTCTCAAATGTTTCTCTTTGGTTCTGATCTTGTGTAGGTGTACTCCATGTTTCTGACCCATGTAGTACAACTGGTCTAACCTGTGTCTCTTACATGTTTGCTTTTGCTATTGTAGGGGTAGATTTTTTTTTTATTTAACCCATCGTAAGTCGAAAATATCGCAGATCGAATATGACTATGATATATAAATAAATATTGTCACTGAGTAAGTAAATAAACAAATAATCACTATAACTAGCTAAATACCAGTAAATGTTAGTAAATAAATGAATGCAAGTCTACTTTATTCATAAATGTTCAGTAATGTATAGTTTAAAAAAAAAAAAAGATTACAGCATCTTTACTTGATAGCTACTGAACGTGCATCGTTAAGTCCAAATAACGTAAATCGAACTATTGTATTTCGAGGAACATCTATACACTGACATAACGTATATGCCTTGACTTGTCAAGGATAACTGGACGTAGATGAAAACTAGATCCTCAGCTTCGCCAAAAGAAACGAAAGTTACCCTTAATTAGTCGGGCTAAATGACACAGTGTGCTAGAGTTAACACAGAACAGCTGCTGGGAAATTTGAAACCTGGCAGTAGAGGAGACGACGGGACCGGGAATATCGCTGACACTGTAAATACCACACTCACTGAAGCAAGCATCTTCGGGTAGACAAAGCTGTGTTTGCTGACTGGCTCTCAAGACATCAGCGGCCTGCCAAAGACAAATCACATGACTTCTTCTTCTTCTTCTTCTTCTTCTTCCTTTATCTCGTTGGAACTCTCAGCTGGTATTCTTTGCAGTCGATGCGGTGAAGATGTTGAGGCACATCTTCGTGTCGAACTGAGAGCAGGTTACGACGGCTACTTTTTTTTTAAAGTGTTTGAACACAGGTAAAATGCAAGGGCTGTACAATACTTCTTTAGAAAACTCCACCTCTTTGGAAATTATGGCCTTCCCTATCCCATTAGCCAGGCTAGGCCTGTTTCTGGGGAAGGGGGGGGGGGGGGGTGTGCCAACACAAAAATGGATCAGAGTCATAGTCAGGTGCTATTCGCCAACCCTGACGCCGGGTTGTTAGCTATGGATGGCTGCGTGGACGATCCACGCTTAGATCGAGGGGTGTACGACCGTGACCGAAGCGTTATTGTCCGAGTGATTTTGTAGTTGGTTTCAGGGGTGGGGAGTGTAAATTATATTTAAACATGGGCTTGCATCAGATGAGAGAGAGAGACAATGGCCGAGCGATGTCTTGTTTAGTCGTGCGTACAGATATGCTATAAATTCCTGTGTATTATGGCGATCGTTAGTTATATTCCCCCCTGCCCACCTCGTGTGGCGTAGATTATGTAGTTGTGCAGTAAGCTGTGATGTTCGTGCCATCCCGTGTGAGAAAATAATTTGTGTCTGATTTCATCGTGATTTTCTCTGTTCATTGGATTGGTAACATGTATCCTTTTGTATTTATGTTTTTTCAAGTAGATTGACCATATGTTTGCATCAATACAGATGCTGGTGATGTAGCTAATGGCATCAATGGCTGCGGAGATGTAAGTGCAGTGGCGCATATAGTCGTGGTGGATGCCACAGGTAGGGCCCAGTGAGCTGAGGGCCCCATGTACATAGAATAACAATGTAAATATTGCAGACCTGAGAAGTTCCATTAGTAATTGATATTATGCTTGACTTAATTTGCGTTTTCATTTATTGTTCCTCACATTGTTCTGCCTTTATTGACGAATAATGTCCTAATGTCATGTTTGATTGTCAGTGCCAGCTGTTTGTGGTTGTTGGGTTCATTGTTAGATTAAAATTGTTGTATTATTGAATTCATATTTCGTGATTTGTACTGCATGTCAATGTATTGTTGTGTTGAATGAATGCTTGAGGATTTAGGCAAAATTAGCATACAGTGTACCAGGGAGGGGAGAACCTTGGTTGGCGGTCGTGGTGGGACTGAAAAAGAAAATAGCTGCCATAACCCGCTCCCAATCCGATATGGCGTTGTGTCTCAACAAATTCGTGGCTAGCAGGGTTGGGGTATCCCCTGTCAAAGAAGAGTAAGACACCTCCTTACCTACGTTACAGGACACCCTTGGGGAAGGTCTACGTTGCAGGACACCCTTGGGGAAGGTCTACGTTGTAAGACACCCTTGGGGAAGGTCTACGTTGCAGGACACCCTTGGGGGAAGGTCTACGTTACAGGATACCCATGGGGGAAGGTCTACGTTACAGGACACCCTTGGGGGAAGGTCTACGTTACAGGATACCCATGGGGGAAGGTCTACGTTACAAGACACCCTTGGGGGAAGGTCTACGTTGCAAGACACCCTTGGGGGAAGGTCTACGTTACAGGATACCCATGGGGGAAGGTCTACGTTACAGGACACCCTTGGGGGAATGTCTACGTTACAGGACACCCTTGGGGGAAGGTCTACGTTACAGGACACCCTTGGGGGAAGGTCTACGTTACAGGACACCCTTGGGTGAAACTATTCCTCCCACTAATTACTTGCACCAAACAAGTTTCACATCTGACCACCAAATCGGACAGTGTCTTTACCCTAATTAAATCACTAAGGAAATGACAGTCGTGAGGGGGGGGGGGAAGAAGTAAACAAGTATTAAAGTCGCCGGAAAGCTCATGGGGAAAAAAAAGAAAGAGAAAGAAAAATACAAGAAGAAGCTGACCAAAATGGCACAAGAAAGAAAGGTAATCGATCTCGCGAGAAATAAAGAATTGCAGGAAACTGACAGGTAATACTGCCAGCGCCAGCTGACATTTTGACAAATGATTGAATGCGTGAATTCTGATGAATATTTTCAATAAAAACATACCACTTTTCATCTTCTTCTTCTTTTTTCTCCCCCCTCTTTTGGAATTGCAAGCTGATGTTATATACACTCTCTACGGCGAATTTGTTGAGTCAGTCATTTGAGCGCCCCTTGTGGAATTTTGCCTCCCTAACAGTTCTCCTGTAGGCCCCTGGTTTGCAAACAAGATGCCACTGCCCTTCTGTGTCCCTGTTAAGAGTTTCTTGATATGTCTGCAGAAGCTAGTTTACCATTGCTTTCCTTCCCGGCAGTGACTGTGCTGGTCAGTGATCGTAGCCATTGTCCCTACATTGAGGTCATCTGCCTACCATCGTAGAATGGTGACCATAACCAACATTATCTGTCGGCTGCTCCCTCGTTCCATCCTCCATCTGCTCCCATGGCTTCACGTCACCCTGATCGGGGGGGGGGGGGGCTACATGGGTACTCCACCTTCCTCAAGGGTGTCCTGCAACGTAGACCTTCCCCCAAGGGTGTCCTGTAACGTAGACCTTCCTCAAGGATATCCTGTAACATAGACCTTCCCCCAAGGGTGTCCTGCAACGTAGACCTTCCCCAAGGGTGTCCTGCAATTTAGACCTTCCCCCAAGGGCGTCCTGCAACGTGGACCTTCCCCCAAGGGTGTCCTGTAACGTAGGTAAGGAGGTGTCTTACTCCTCCTTTGACAGGGGATACCCCTACCCCGCTAACCACGAATTTGTTGAGACACAGTACCATATCGGATTGGGAGCGGGTTATGGTAGCTATTTTTTTTTCAATCCCTGGGTAGAGCTAGCAGGCAAACAAAAAGGGGTGGGGGGGGGAGTATACAATGCTTTTTTTCCAGAGTCCATCTCCATGGTGACTATGGCGATCCCTGTTTCCCTCTAACAAGGCCAGACCTGTTACTGGGGCACCGACGGAGAAGTGGGACAGGGTCTTGATCAGACTATGTTTCGCCAGCTGCTGATGCTAGCATGTCAGCTGTTGGTCTCTGATTGCCAAATTGGACAACGTCTTCGCCTTCACATAATATGTTAGAATATTATATTCATTATAATACGGCTGGCTCGCCCAGCCTCGGAAAATGCCTACCAAAGAAATCTGGGAAGGTAAAGCGGCCAGGGCGTAATACTGACCACATCACACTTTCATGTGCCGAAGGTCACGGAAAATACGGGCCTAACACCGTATTCCTCAATATGCGTTAATGGCGTGGGAAAGAGAATTCTACCCTTTACCAATATACAGAAGTCAATGACCATTACAGCCATTTTGTGGCAATGATTTTCCGATTTGTGATTTCTCCAAAAAAAAACTTCCTAGCTTTCGTTCTTGTTTTGTTTTTCTCCGATAGTTTTCATAAAACTGCATCTCTGTTGTTTCCGATTTCCACCGAAAAGACATTTGCACTGGCCACGTGATCTTTCTTCATATTTTATTAAGTGAGTTCATTTCAGTGAGACACTGTACTTTCATAGGACATGCAATGAGAAGAGGGGGGGGGGCATTAAAAATATTATAACAACAGGAAAAAATAGAAGGAAGAAGATCAAGATGAAGACCAAGAGAAATGATACTGGACAGTCTGACGGGATGGTGTGAGAGGAGATCACCAACTGAGCTGATGGCCCGCATGAAGGATCGTGTACTCTGGAGAAGCATAATAGCCAACGCCAGTCGGCACGGCACATGATGATGATGATGATGATGAGTTCGTTTCGGCAGCAACTGCCATCGTGTCTTGCTTTCCTGTTCTCGATGTAACCAAATCTGTAGTTCCCATTCAGTGAATCACTTCTCAATTTGTATTCATGGAAAGCCTGAGAACTATAATTTGCTTCCCGTCTCTTGAGTTGATAATTGGGCATAAATATACTTTTCAACAGGATCTGCGTTTTAAAATCTAACTTTGCCAAAAATTACCGAATTGAATTTATCCTCTGATTGTATTGATCCGTCATTTTTTTAAAAATGTATTATTCATTTAAACCGATCGTAAGATTTTACCACGCTAAATGAGTGACGAATCTGATGACGTCATTTGAGGTTCCATTACTTTTTACACAGATACTCTCACGACTGACGTGTCTACATTCTGTGGATGAACTAACTTTAGTTTCTTTCAAAGGGAAAGTGTGAAACGGTGAGTGTTTGCAAACTTTCTTCACCCGGGAGAACAAATAAATCGAAGTTGAGAGTGAAAGAACTGAAGTGCCACAAGAAAGTGTCAAATGGAGCAGACGTTTCGTCCTTGACCTTTCTGTGTGCTGGAGCAGGTAGTAAATTATTAAGAAATATTTGATTCCAGGCGACCCCCGTGTGTCTTAATCTGCTGACTGACAGCATCGTTGTGGTCTGAATTTTGCGAAGACGTATACCTGCTGTATTTTTGCAAGGAGAATTTCATAGATTCTGGCTGCGAGATTTTAATAGTTTGCATTCTTCTTCTTCTTCTTCTTCTTCTTCTTCAGCTTTCCAAGCCATTAAGGCCTATTGCTGCAGATAATGTTCGCCTCCATTCCTCTCTCTATTCTTAATCTTCTCTCTCCAGTTCGTGACACCAGTTTCTTTTGTATTCTCTTCTGTGGTGTCTTTCCATCTCTGTCTTGGTCTGCCTCTTGGTCTAGTTTCCTTTACCTCTTGTACATACATCATTTTCGTTTGTCTGTTCTCTTCCATTCTTTCTACATGCCCAAACCAGCGTAGTCTGTTCAGTTTCAAGACATTTATAATTCGTTGGGATTTAAATAAGCTGTTCAGTTCAGTGTTCTTTCTAGCTCTCCATTCTCCGCTGTTGGTATCCTTTATGGGCCCAAAGATTCTTCTTTAAAAAATCTGCAACTGTTGTTCATCTTTCTTTGTTGTACTCCACGTTTGTGATCCATACATGACGGCTGGTCTTATTACAGTTTTGTAGATTATTATTTTGGTGTTTTGGGACAGGATTTTGGATTTTAACAGGTTTTGTAAGACCATATCTGCATCCTGCTTTTAATTTCCTCGCTTACTACGTTGCTTCTGTTGAAGGTTGTGCCTAGATATTTGTATGTTTCTGCTTTCCTAATGATCCAACATTCATGTAATCTGAATCATTCTGCCTCTGATCTCTTGATATCTTTACATATTCTTTTTTTTATCATGGTTAATGGTCATACCTACATTTAGTGCCACATCTCTCAGATGAATGCAGTTATTGATGAGTTCTTACATAGTATCCCCCACCACGTCGATGTCCAAAAAAAAAAAAAAAACATACACCCCTCTTATCACTTCTGTCAATTAGTAAAAACTTCTTCCTCGCTAACCACTTTTTAACATTAGTAAAAACTTATACCTCTCTTATCACTTCTGGACATTTGGAAAAACTTGTACCGCCCTAAACATTTTTTGACATTAGTAAAAACTTATACCCCTCTTATCACTTCTGGACATTAGTAAAAACTTCTTCCTCGCTAACCACTTTTTAACATTAGTAAAAACTTATACCCCTCTTATCACTTCTGGACATTAGTAAAAACTTCTTCCTCGCTAACCACTTTTTAACATTAGTAAAACCTTATACCCCTCTTATCACTTCTGGACATTAGTAAAAACTGGTACCTCCCTAACCACTTTTTGACATTAGTAAAAACTTATACCTTTCTTATCACTTCTGGACATTAGCAAAAAACGTATACCTCCCTACCCGCTTTTGGATATTGATGAAAACGTGTGCTTCTCTGATCAGTTTTTTGACATTACGAAACATTTTGTACTTAGTAATAATTCTTGGACACTGGAAAAAAAAAATTTGATACCCAACAGCCACTTTAGAGGCACTAGAAAAAAAAAACTCTTCTATGTCAGTAACTCCTTTAGGAAATAGCTAAAACTCTCCAGTGCATTAACCATTTTGGTGTATTAGGATAATTTTTTTTGTATTCCTTACCAAATTCAATGCAGTTATCCAGTAGACCTTATTTCTTTATTCCGTATTGAAATATGAATTACTGCGACTCATCTGTGGATTAGAATGCACACAAAAAAATGTTCCATTCTGTACCTCCTCTCTGGTTTAATATAACACATTACTATTTGTTGTATCTCATGTGTGGTTTGACATAAAAGATGTGAAATGTTGTACCTCATGTTTATTTTAGTATGAGCAATGTGAATTTTTATGCATCATCTCTAGTTTAGTTTTTTTTTAATTGATTATTTTATCTCATCTCTAGTATGTTTTTTTTAATCCGAATTTTGTACCTCATATCTAGTTATAAAATACTCTTATAAAATATCTCTAGTTATAAAATACTCTTACATCTCTGTATGGAATGCGCTTTGCATTACTTTCTTTTACTGTTAGTACATCATAATTCATCTATATCTATCTCCTCTACTTCATTGAGTGCTGTGGAATGATTGGCAAGTTCCTGATTGAAATTACTGTTAGTATTCTCTTCTTGTAGGCTGTGGCTGTTTATCTTTCTGTGCATTGATTTCTTGTGTTGGCTTTTCAGTTTTAGTTTTATTTTCCCTATACACAGACTGTGATCACTTGTTGACATCTGCACCCCTGCATGCCCTTACATATATCAGAGATGTTCTGTATTGCTTTCAAATACAAAAATAATCTATCTGGTTTCTAGTTCTATCATCTGGAGATATCCATGTTGTTGTATGTATCTCTTTGTGTGGAAATATTGTGCCTCCATTGGCCATGCCCTCTGTTAGACATATTTCAATTAATCTTTCTCCGTTCTGATTAACCATGTCAATTCCTTCTTTCCCCATTACTTTTTCGACGTCGGTATTATCTTTCCCTACCTTAGCGTTGAAGTCCCCCATAGCAATTAGGATGTCGTGTTTAGGGACTTTGTTAATGATTTGTTGTAATTGTTGGTAGAAATTGTCTTTCACTTCATCATCTGCATCGTTCGCGGGTGCATAACACTGTATTATTGTCATTCTTCCGTGTCTTAGGTTGTATCGTGCTCGTATTGTACGACTGTTCACTGGTTCCCATTCTACAAGGCTCTTTGCTGCTACATTTGCCAAAATTATACCTACCCCTTCTTGATGTTTCCCGTCGTCTCTGCCTGAATGTATTATTAACTTACCGTTTTCCGCCGGTCTTTTACCTGCTTCTGGCCATTGCATTTCACCGTCTAGGCGGTATCTCTCCATTTCTTTGATGACCTGAGTAGCACAAGCAAGCGCTGGACTGAAAAAAAAAATTTAAAAAAGCATGGATATCAGAAAACACATGGAAGTATATACATGAAAGACGAGCAGCCAAATTAGACATGTTGAATGTAAAGACAGCTCTTGGAAAAGATCTGGCGAAAGCAACATACAAAGAAATAAACAAGAAAGTAAAAGGTTCAGCTAGAAGTGATAAAAGAGAACACAAAGACAATATGGCGAAAGAGGCAGAGAAAGCAGCAAAAACAGAAGACAAACTTTATATAACATACAAAAGAGGCTAACAGGTATATGTATTCATTTCAAATGTAATATCCACCATCATTTATGCATGCGAAAGCTGGAAAACAACTAAAGAAATAGACAAGAAATTAGACTCTTTTGAAGACAAATGCCTAAGGAAAATACTCGGCATCAAGTGGAACGAATTCTGCCCAGATAAGACAGATGACTGAACAACAACCAGTCTCATGAGTGATCAGGAAAAGAAGATGGTCATATGTCGGTCATGTGATGAGAGGAGACGGTCAGAGAATCCCACAAACAAGCTATAAATTGGAACACAACAGACCGAAGAAAAAGAGGTCGACCACGTTAAACTCTAAAGTGGACATTGTTAAGAGAAGCGAAATTAATAAGCATAAAATCCCTTGATGAGGTTGAAAGACTCGCCAAAGACAGAAAAAACTGACGAACTACCTTGTGAGGCCTATGTGACGTTTAACGGCACGGGAAGGATATAAGATATAAGATATGTATGTATGTATATATATGTATATATGTATATATATATATATATATGTATATATATGTATATATGTATATATATATATATATATATATATATATATATATATATATATATATATATATAAATTATGCACGTCATCTCTACTTTAGTACACAAAATCTATAAATTCTTGCACCTCATCTCTAGCTCATTATATGAAAAATATGAAAATTATTGCACATCATCTTTAGTTTAGTACTTGTACTTGCAGGAACTCCCTATAACTGTGAGCTGCTGTTCTTTGCAGCCGATACTGTAGAGATGTTGAGGCACAGCGTCGTATCGGCGCGGGAGCGGGTTATGGTGACTACTTTTTCAGTCCCGGAGTACAGCTAAAAACCAGAGGATGTGCAATACTTCTTTAGCAGACTCTAAAGAAAGAATTAATCCTTGGCAAAACTGGAACCCTATTAGCATCAAGTAAAGACCAAAAGCAAACATGGGCTGAACACTTCCAAGAAATACTTAATCGACCACACACAAAACAATTGATTTAACCTGAAACCGACTTATCAACCCCACAACTATATGTCAACCTAGATGAAATTAAATTGCATGAAATTGATTGAAACAGCAGTGAATTTAATGGCTAACAACAAAGCTGCAAGTGAAGATGAAATAACACCCGAAATATTAAAAGCTATCAATAGTGACAACATGAGACAACTACAGAGAATGTTTAATAAGATTTGGAAAGAAGAAAACACCCTTCTAAATGGAAAAAAGCAATCATTGTTAAAATACCAAAAAAAAAAAAAGGTAACTTTAGTGACTGTAACAATTGGAGATGAGTAACCTTAATATCAGTTGTGTCAAAAGTATTTTGCAATGTCATTTTGAATAGACTTAAGGATATAGTGGATACCGCAATGAGAGAAAAATAAGCAGGATTTCGAAAAGTGAGAAGCTGTCTCGACCAGATCTTTACTATAATAATAATACTTGAAGAACATATTGAAAAGCAGAAACCATTAATACTGAACTTCATAGATTTTAAAAAGGCATTTGATAGCATAAACAGAGATTCATTGTGGAGAATTTTACGTCTGTATGGAATACTATCTAAAACTGTCAACATCATTAAGGACCTCTACAATGGATATGTTTGTGCTGTCAAAACAGAAGAAGGGATGAGCGAATGGTTCCAGATTGAAACAGACGTGAAAAAAGGATGTATACTATCTCCTTTGCTTTTTGGAATTACAATAGACTTCATAATGAAAAAATGCTGCACAGGTAACACAGGCATTGATTGGGTACATGAGACCAAACTAGAAGATCTTGATTTTGCTGATGACATAACTCTTATCAGTAACAATGTGAATTCCATGCAAGAAAAAAAAAACAGATATCCTGTCTTCATTGGCTAGCAAAATAGGACTTGAAATTAACAAGGACAAAATAAAAATAATGAAACTTCCCATTAATCAAAATGGAAAAATACACGTAGAAGGGACAAGTCTTGAAGAAGTCAATCAATTTGCATACCGTGACAGCTACATAGACCAGGATAGGACACCAGAAAGGAAGTTAGAATTAGAATTGCAAAAACAGCATCGATCTTCAAGAATTTTGAGAACATACGGAATTCAAAAGTTATAAGCACAAAAACCAAGTTAAGACTATTCATTTCAAATGTAATATCCACCATCATTTATGCATGCGAAAGCTGGAAAACAACTAAAGAAATAGACAAGAAATTAGACTCTTTTGAAGACAAATGCCTAAGGAAAATACTCGGCATCAAGTGGAACGAATTCTGCCCAGATAAGACAGATGACTGAACAACAACCAGTCTCATGAGTGATCAGGAAAAGAAGATGGTCATATGTCGATCATGTGATGAGAGGAGACGGTCAGAGAATCCCACAAACAAGCTATAAATTGGAACACAACAGACCGAAGAAAAAGAGGTCGACCACGTTAAACTCTAAAGTGGACATTGTTAAGAGAAGCGAAATTAATAAGCATAAAATCCCTTGATGAGGTTGAAAGACTCGCCAAAGACAGAAAAAAATTGACGAACTACCTTGTGAGGCCTATGTGACGTTTAACGGCACGGGAAGGATATAAGATATAAGATATGTATGTATACATATATATATATATATATATATATAATATATATATATATATATATATATATATATATATATTATATATATATATATATATTATATATATATATATTACGCACGTCATCTCTACTTTAGTACACAAAATCTATAAATTCTTGCACCTCATCTCTAGCTCAGTATATGAAAATATGAAAATTATTGCACATCATCTTTAGTGTAGTACTTGTACTTGTAGGAACTCCCTATAACTGTGAGCTGCTGTTCTTTGCAGCCGATGCTGTAGAGATGTTGAGGCACAGCTTCGTATCGGCGTGGGAGCGGGTTATGGTGACTACTTTTTCAGTCCCGGAGTACAGCTGCAAAGCAGGGGATGTGCAATAATTCTTTAGCAGACTCTACGACCATGGGAACTATGGTGATCCCTGCCCCGTTAGCCAGGCTAGGCCTGTTAGTAGGGGTACAAACGGAGAGGTGGGACAGGGTCTTGGTCAGCTATGGTTCGCTAACCCTGACGCTGGCATATCAGCTATGCGTCTTCACCTCTTTCTAGTTTAGTACAAAATATCTATTATTAAGTCTTGCACCTCATCTCTAGTTTAGAAAACAATATATTTATTGTAAAGTCTCACACATAATCTCTAGTTTAGTACAAAATATATATTATAAAGTCTTGTACATCATCTCTAGTTTAGTACAAAATATATATAAAATCTTCCGCATCATCTCTAGTTTAGTACAAAATATTTATTGTAAAGTCTCGCACCTCACCTCTAGTTTAGTACAAAATATATATTATAAAGTCTTGTACATCATCTCTAGCTTAGTACAAAATATATATTATAAAGTCTTGCACATCATTTCTAGTTTAGTACAAAATATATATTATAAAGTCTTGCACCTCACCTCTAGTTTAGTACAAAATATATATTATAAAGTCTTGCACATCATCTCTAGTTTAGTACAAAATATATATTATAAAGTCTTGCACATCATCTCTAGTTTAGTACAAAATATATATAAAATCTTCCACATCATCTCTAGTTTAGTACAAAATATTTATTGTAAAGTCTCACACATAATCTCTAGTTTAGTACAAAATATATATTATAAAGTCTTGTACATCATCTCTAGTTTAGTACAAAATATATATTATAAAGTCTTGTACATCATCTCTAGTTTAGTACAAAATATATATTATAAAGTCTTGTACATCATCTCTAGTTTAGTACAAAATATATATATATATAAAATCTTCCGCATCATCTCTAGTTTAGTACAAAATATATATTATAAAGTCTTGCACATCATCTCTAGTTTAGTACAAAATATCTGTTATGAAGTCTTGCACCTCATATCTAGTTTAGTACAAAATATATATTATAAAGTCTTGCACCTCACCTCTAGTTTAGTATAAAATATATATTATAAAGTCTTGTACATCATCTCTAGCTTAGTACAAAATATATATTATAAAGTCTTGCACATCATTTCTAGTTTAGTACAAAATATATATTATAAAGTCTTGCACCTCACCTCTAGTTTAGTACAAAATATATATTATAAAGTCTTGCACATCATCTCTAGTTTAGTACAAAATATATATTATAAAGTCTTGTACATCATCTCTAATTTAGTACAAAATATATATAAAATCTTCCACATCATCTCTAGTTTAGTCCAAAATATTTATTGTAAAGTCTCACACATAATCTCTAGTTTAGTACAAAATATATATTATAAAGTCTTGTACATCATCTCTAGTTTAGTACAAAATATAAATTATAAAGTCTTGTACATCATCTCTAGTTTAGTACAAAATATATATTATAAAGTCTTGTACATCATCTCTAATTTAGTACAAAATATATATAAAATCTTCCACATCATCTCTAGTTTAGTCCAAAATATTTATTGTAAAGTCTCACACATAATCTCTAGTTTAGTACAAAATATATATTATAAAGTCTTGTACATCATCTCTAGTTTAGTACAAAATATAAATTATAAAGTCTTGTACATCATCTCTAGTTTAGTACAAAATATATATTATAAAGTCTTGTACATCATCTTTAGTTTAGTATAAAATATATATAAAATCTTCCGCATCATCTCTAGTTTAGTACAAAATATATATTATAAAGTCTTGTACATCATCTCTAGTTTAGTACAGAATATATATTATAAAGTCTTGTACATCATCTCTAGTTTAGTACAAAATATATATTATAAAGTCTTGTACATCATCTCTAGTTTAGTACAAAATATATATTATAAAGTCTCGCACATCATCTCTAGTTTAGTACAAAATATATATTATAAAGTCTTGTACATCATCTGTATTTTAGTACAAAATATATATTATAAAGTCTCGCACATCATCTCTAGTTTAGTACAAAATATATATTATAAAGTCTTGTACATCATCTCTAGTTTAGTACAAAATATATATTATAAAGTCTTGTACATCATCTCTAGTTTAGTACAAAATATATATATAAAATCTTCCGCATCATCTCTAGTTTAGTACAAAATATATATATATAAAATCTTCCGCATCATCTCTAGTTTAGTACAAAATATATATATAAAATCTTCCGCATCATCTCTAGTTTAGTACAAAATATATATATAAAATCTTCCGCATCATCTCTAGTTTAGTACAAAATATATATATAAAATCTTCCGCATCATCTCTAGTTTAGTACAAAATATATATATATAAAATCTTCCGCATCATCTCTAGTTTAGTACAAAATATATATTATAAAGTCTTGTACATCATCTCTAGCTTAGTACAAAATATATATTATAAAGTCTTGTACATCATCTCTTATATCTTATCTTATATCTTATATCCTTCCCGTGCCGTTAGACGTCACATAGGGCTCGCAAAGTAGTTCGCCAATTTTTCCTGTCTTCGGCGAGTCTTTCAACCTCAACAAAGGATTTTATGCCTGTTAACTTGGCCTCTCTTAATAATGTCCTCTTCAGAGTTTCACGCGGTCTGCCCCTTTTTCTTCGGCCTGTTGTGTTCCACTTGATAGCTTGTTTTGGAATTCTCTGATCACTTCTTCTCATCAAGTGACCAACATATGTCCATCTCCTTTTCCTGATCACCCGTGAGACTGGTTGTTGTTCAGTCATCTGTCTTATCTCTGCATTGTTCTTGAATTCATTCCACTTGATGCCGAGTACATCATCTCTAGCTTAGTACAAAATATATATTATAAAGTCTTGTACGTCATCTCTAGCTTAGTACAAAATATATATTATAAAGTCTTGTACATCATCTCTAGCTTAGTACAAAATATATATTATAAAGTCTTGTACATCATCTCTAGTTTAGTACAGAACTAACTATAGTCTCTGTCGAAAGGTTCATTATCAAAATTATAGTTATGGTAAATGTATCTGTAGTGCTAATCCACTATTTGTGGTTATTCCACTGGGACTTGACAGAGCCATCATTTATAGTGCAATGATTATAGCTGTATTATACTTTATTATACCGTCCCATTGGGACACGGGACAAGAGTGACCGTAAATGAACGCAAAGACCTAAGCAAACAAGGGAGAGAATCGACTCGTGCATCACTCAGTAGCCTCCCCTTAGCCTGATTGGAAACAAGCGACGTCTCTAACGCAGCAAATACAATCTACGCTCATCAGAGCTTGAAAATTGGCGCTTTTCAATGTTAAGGTGGAGGGTTTGTTCGGGCCTTCAAGGCACGGGTTCGAGTATTTGGCTTTGCAAATTGCAGCCAGAGTTGGCTGGGGGTGGGGGTGTGAGCAGGTGATCTAAGGGTTCTCTTTAATTCTTTCCTTATCTTATATCTTATATCCTTCTCGTGCCGTTAAACGACACATAGGGCTTGCAAGGTAGTTCGCCAATTTTTCCTGTCTTCGGCGAGTCCTTTCAACCTCATCAAGGGATTTTATGCCTGTTAATTTGGCCTCTCTTAACACTGTCCTCTTTAGAGTTTCACGTGGTCTGCCTCTTTTTTTTCTTTTGGCCTGTTGTGTTCCACTTGATAGCTTGCTTTGGGATTCTCTGATCGTCTCCTCTCATCACGTGACTGACATATGTCCATCTCCTTTTCCTGATCACCCATGAGACTGGTTGTTGTTCTTTACCTGCCGGAGGTAAAAACTCTGACGTTATGTTATGTGCCAGACAAAAAAGTGTGGGTCTTGATATGTATAGGGGATAATTTTTAACTAATTATTTCCACGTTAAAAGTATGCGTATTATGCCTCCAAATAGCTATAAATGTAAGAAGATTTCATAAATGAAGAGTTTTTTTTTTAGGAAAAAAGATATAGTGTGATGATTTTAGCTGATAATTGTGTATTTCTGTCCATCGGATAAGTCTGGGACTGGCATCGATCGACCTCCGATGTGTAGATCGACTTTGTCGTTTTATCCGATATCGTTGTATGATTATGTTGCATGTTCAATTTAAAATAATACCTGAAATAGCCTTCTAACTACTTCTCCATTCCATCTAATAGTCTAAATCTACTTGGGGTACACTTCTGAACAGTCGTCTAGTCGTAGAGGGGGGTATGTTTTCCTCAGAAGTCTCACAAAAATTGATCTTTTTATCGATCGAAACGCTGTATTTTGACCCCCGTTGTTATAATGCTTTCAAAATGGCGACAAAGGCCACTAGACATGCGTACTAAACTGTTTACTATCAAAAGTTACACCGGGTTTTTTTTAATGAAACGAAGCTAGGGTCCCTATCAGGACCTTGGCTGAAACTTGTGGACCCCGGAGAGGGAAGAGTTAAGTCTGTTCGTCCTTGTTAACATCCGTGAATATTTAATTATTTCATCATACGAAACCCCCAAGATATATTGTGGGCCAAGAGGCTGGGCGCAGGCAAGTGGCCCGGGTTCCAGTCCACCAGCTACAAAGGAAGCGACAAACGGTCCTGTTTTCGAATAAGAACCGGACACTGCTGGGCCATCTCCACCAACTAAAGATCTCACAGAGAGATGACTGCCCCCGTACGAGCGGAGTACAGACTCTAGAACATGTACTCCAAGAGTGCCCAACTTTTGCAGACCTACGCAACCAGACATGGCCACAGGGCAGGGACCTAAGGCAGAAGCTATGGGGGGCTGCTGAGAGAACCTGTAGAAGACTGTAGACTTTGCCTGGCGAACGGTCTTCTGGTTTAGCATGGCCAAGAACTTGAATGCCAGAGAAGAAGAAGAATTTCGTTTTGTTTTTGTTTTTTTTTATACCTACATCGTAGATGGATAGGGAGTAGGTCATAACGGTATGACTGAACTTTCAGAGTGGTTGGCCCCCTATGAAGTAGGTTTCTCAACAGGCTCCACTATCCTAGGGACAGTGTTAAAAGTCAGAGAATGAGATCTTTCTCCTTCTGTTAGTCACATCCAAAGAAGCACGTCGGCCTATTACTGGGAGCAACGGCCTCCAAGAGGAATTTTGGAAGCCGGTGCAGAAATCTCTTCCTCCCCTTGGGCCATTCTGTTTTCATTCACGTTTGACCACTGGAAGCCCTCCGGGCACTCCCTTAAAAGAAAAAGGATCATTCCGGGCCCCGAAACAGTTTAGCGGCTGGGCCACCCATTCACTGGAGGCATCAGGAGGAAGTCAAGTACGGCCTTTCCCACTTCTTTCCCGTCGTCTTTGACGACTACGTTGTGTGTCCAGGCAACTGTTTTCTTTCCCTCTTTTGTGGTTCGTCCAGACTTGTCTTCCTTTCCTTGTTTGCTGCTTTCGTCTTCCAAAAACGTTGCTTTTTTTTTAAAAATCTCAGTCAGCTCGTGTCTCAAATATTTGAATGCTGTAAGGTAGTGTGGAAGGGTACATAATGGGAAAAAGAAAGAGAGGAACACCAAGGCGAAGATGGCTGCAAGACATCGTTGATGATCTGCAAATGGATGCAGCAGCAGCAGGCCATCTTGCTCACAACCGAGAGGCCTACAGGAGAGCTGTTAGGGAGGCAAAGCTCCACAATGGACATGCAAATGAATGAATGAATGAAGGTAGTGTGAGGGGCCTCCGAAACAAAGTTCGTAAGTCTATACAAACCTTCCCCTCCTCCCTTCCACCACCTCTTTATTTTCTCATTCACTCCTCGCCCAACAAGCCTCTCTGGGCCCACTCTTAAAACTTGGAAACCTCCTGATCCAACCTTAAAAAATGAAAACCTCCGGACCCACCCTTGAAATGCTGAAAACCTCTGAGCCCGCCCTTAAAATACGAAAACCATCTGGTCCACCGTTAAAACTTGAAAACCTCCGGGCCCATCCTTAAAATATTGAAAACCTCAGGCCACGTCCTTAAAACATGAAAACCTCCGGGTCCTAAAGCAGTGGAGAGCCCGCCGCCCTCCCCCCTCCTTGGCCCTGAATGGAATACTTTTGTTTAGATATGTTGTATAGATAGGCGAGAGTTTCGTAGAAGCAGGCATCTCTATGTTACTGAGACAATGTACTTTTTATAGTTGTTGGACTAGAAGGATTCTCAAAACTTTTTCCAAGTGTTGTGTTGTCTTGTCTATTCTCCTTCCTCTAGTACCTTTCAGGATTGAGGGGGGGGGGGAGGGGGGGGCAAATATGCGTCTTGATAGGACTCGGTAGTTTATAAAGGTGTATTCACAGCATCTGTTAGCTGCTCCATCCATCTCCTGCGTGGACGACCTCTCCCTCTGTTTCCTATAATTCTTTGCGCGAATGTTTTCTGCGGTATACTATCTGGCGGTTGTCATGTAATATGGCCAAACCATCTGGCTGGTTGTTTCTGGGCGTAGTGTAGTGCTGGCGTTACTTCAACCCTTGCTCTGACTGTGTCATTTCTGATTTGGTCTCTTTTTTTTTTTCACGTTCAGCATTCTCCTCAAATATGTCCCTTTCTTTTTTTTTTTGTCGTGATTTTGTCCAACTGTTATACGCTTCTGAATGTCTCTTGAGCGAATTTTCTTTATGTGTGCGGCTCCAGCCCGGCGTCATAGAGTTAACAGCACAAAAAAGCTGTTACAATCGTCCATTGTGTCTGAACAAATGAACGATGGGATGTTTTGCGTCCATGTTAACATATAATGCATAAGTGTTTTGTCGTTCGTAAACTTTGTATACAAGATTATCTTAATTTAACCCCTTTTTTAAAAAATCTGCTGTTGATTTCCTATTCTATATTCCCCCTTTCCCCCCCCCCACACCAGAAAAAAAAAAAAACTCTGATTTCTTTTCTTTCCATTTTCGTCTGCTCATTATTCCCAATTTTTCCTTCTCTCTTCCCATAAGAAATCTCCCCCCCCCTCATCTCTACGTCATTTTCGCTTTTCCTATAGAATCTCTTTCATTTCTCTGGCTTCCCTCTTCCCCCTCCCCTCTTGCTTCCAGTTTCTCTCTTACTTTCTCTCTGTTTTCCCTTTTCTTTCCATTTTCCATCTCTCTCTGTGTCTCTCTCTGTGTCTCTCTGTCTCTCTCTGTCTCTCTTTGTCTCTCTGTCTCTCTCTGTCTCTCTTTGTCTCTCTGTCTCTCTGTGTCTCTCTGTCTCTCTTTCTCTCTCTGTCTCTCTCTGTCTCTCTGTGTCTCTCTGTCTCTCTGTGTCTATCTCTGTCTCTCTCTGTCTCTCTGTGTCTCTCTTTCTCTCTCTGTCTCTCTCTATCTCTCTGTCTCTCTCTGCCTCTCTGTCTCTCTGTGTCTCTCTGTCTCTCTGTGTCTCTCTGGCTCTCTCTGTCTCTCTGTGTCTCTCTTTCTCTCTCTGTCTCTCTCTATCTCTCTGTCTCTCTCTGTCTCTCTGTCTCTCTCTGTCTCTTTCTGTCTCTCTCTGTCTCTCTGTCTCTCTGTGCATACACTAGCGCACATATCAGTACCCATTTCAGAGAAGAAATCAACGTTCTTAAATCATCAGTATCAGCTCCTGTATGCGACTTACATGAACTACAAACATACCTGGACAGCAGATGTACTGATTTTAAACAGTTACACATTCCATTCTTAACAGTCAGTGAAGTTCACAGTTATCTCTTAACCTTAAAAAACAACAATACAGCTGGGCTTGATGATATTAGTAATAAGATCTTACGTTATGCTGCACCTGTCATTTCACATACACTAACATATATTTACAACCAGTGCATTGCAAAATGTTATTTTCCTGAGGCTTTTAAAACTGCTAAGGTGTATCCTCGCTTTAAATCTGGCTCATCTAACAATCTTACCAACTATAGACCAATATCCATATTATCGTCATTATCAAAACCACTCGAAAAACACATACACAAAATAACTCTACAACACATGCAAGAGAACAATTTACTCATAGACAGTCAGTCAGGCTTTAGACCCAATCATTCCTGCCACACAGCTCTTACCAAAATGACAGAAAACTGGTTAGTAAACATAAATGACGACAGACTATGTGGTGCCATCTTTGTCGACTTTAAAAAGGCATTTGATATGATTGACCACGATATTCTTGTAAAAAAAATAAAGACTTATAGACTGCACCCCGACCTAATAAAATTAATTGCATCGTTTCTTTCAGACAGACAACAGGTAGTATTCTTCAACAATTCTCTATCAAATTCTGCTAAAGTTGACACTGGTGTTCCGCAAGGTTCTATTCTAGGCCCGTTGCTCTTTGCTATCTATATCAATGATCTTCCACTTCATCTTAAACACTCTTCTTGTGACCTTTTTGCCGATGATTGCACAGTCTACACCAGTGACTACGATTGTGTTAATCTAGAATCAACTCTTCAGGTCGAGTTATACAATTTAATTGGATGGAGCAAAAATAATGGCATGATTATAAACACCGATAAAACAAAATCAATGCTCATAACAACAAGACAGAAATTACAAAACGCAACAAAAACAACACTTCGGCTCTGTACAGAAACATCACAGATAGAAAACGTTAGCGAGCACAAAACACTAGGTCTTATTATTGACCAACATCTGACCTGGAACTCTCATGTGCAATGTCTAACAAAACTCATCGCACAAAAAGTATACCAATTAGCTAAAATTAAGCACTTCATAGATCAAGACACTAGGAAGACATACTACATAGCTCATATACAAACACATTTAGACTACTGCTCAACAGTTTGGGATGGTTGCTCAGTGTCAAATACAAAAAGGCTTTGCTCTCTCCAAAAGCGAGCAGTAAAGCTTATTAGTGACAAAGATCAAGCACAAACAACTAATCATCACAAACGTATCAAAATACTACCTCTTAAGAACAGGTTCCTCTTCAACAAGGCCAAGTTAGTACATCAAATTCTTTCACGGCATGCCCCACCTTATCTATGGAACCTGTTTAAATTTAACCCAAAGTGCAGCCAACGCTTGAACAACATATGTCTTCCAAAACCTAGACTTGATATTTACAAGAAAAGCTTTAGTTATTCTGGAGCTCATCTTTGGAATACCCTCCCATCCTATATAAAAAATATAAATTATACTCCTTCCTACAACTACAAGCTTTCCCAATATCTATTTGATGTCGACTACATGCCTCCATGAATTATAAAACTTAAAAGTTATCTTAAGCTGCTCTTACAGACACCGAATGCAATTAATTGTTTTCTGAATAGTCCCGAAAATTTTATTTAGTAGATAGTCATTTATAATGTATGTAGTTACTTCTGTACTGAGTGAATGTTTAAGAACGAAACGTAAATGTTATATTTTATTTTATGTCTCTCAGATTCAATGTTAGTTATGTTTGTTATATGAACAGCATATTTGTAGAATGTCTGGAATAGAGTGAAAGATGTATGATAAAGGGCAGAATGTCAGACGGGCCTGCGTGCCCAATTCTTAACCCTTTTGAAATAAAGATCAATCAATCAATCTCTCTGTCTCTCTCTGTCTCTCTGTTTCTCTCTGTCTCTCTCTCTCTTTCTCTCTCTGTATCTCTATCTCTCTCTGTCACTCTGTCTCTCTCTCTCTCTCTCGCTCTCTTCCTATGTCTTCATTTTCCATCTCTCTGCTTTCCCTGGTTTCTAAACACCTCTAATGAAGCTGACGATTAATGACTTTTCTCTGATTGTGTGACTGAACTACACTTTCGTCTTCGTCATTGTCGCACTTCAGACTAGCAATCACTTCTGTCTTTCCCCCCTCCCCCTCACTTCCTAGTTTCTGTCAAGTGTGATTTCTGTCTTCCCCCACCCCTCCCTCCCCCTCCCCCTCCACTTCCCAGCTTCTGTCAAGTGTGTTTAATTAAAGTGACTAATGTTTCCCTTCCGCGAGGTACACACAAAACCGCCGGCACAGACTGCAGAAGAAGGACTTCAAAGAGTACCCTTGAGTTTATGCAAATTCATTCCTTATATTCTTGCGCGGACGAACTATTTTAGGTGGTGGAATACTCAGAATAGGGCTACGTTCTAACGAAAAGTGAATTTAAAATTCTGTGTTCAAGCGTGGTTTCAAATCCAACTTTGATTCTTTTTTTTTTTTTCGTTCTGGTGCAGGCAGTTTACTATGTAGAGGCTTCATTTTCATGTCTGTCAGAATCCTTCGGAGATTTAGGTCATTATACATGTATGGCTTGGATTGGATTGGATTGGCTCGGCTTGGTTTGTCTTGGCTTGGTTTTGCTTGGCTCGGCTTGGCTCCGCTTGGCTTGGCTTGCTTTGGTTCGGCTCGGCTCGGCTCGGCTTGACTTGGCTTGGTTCGGCTCGGCTCGGCTTGGTTCGGCTCGGCTCGGCTCGGCTTGGCTTGGTTCGGCTCGGCTTGGCTCGGCTCTGTTTGGCTCGGCTCGGCTCGGCTTGGCTTGGCTCGGCTCGGCCTGATTCGGCTTGGCTCGGCTTGTCTTGAATGCCGTAACTCTTTGTTTCATCGGGACGCAGGTTGGGGTGGGGGGGGGTGGGGGAACGCAGACGCTGTCCGATTTAGTAATCAGCAACCCTTGCCTGACATTCTAGAATCAAACCAACAATCATGCTCCACCTCTCGGTTGGTACCCCTTCCCCCTTCCAGGAACAGACCTAGCCTGCCTAACGAGGCAGGGGTCGTCAAGGTCCCCCTGGTGGCAGACTCTGCTAAAGAAGTACTGGACACACCCCTGCCTTTTTAGCTCCACTCAGTGACTGAAAAAAATTATCCACCGCAACCCGCTCCCAATCCGACACGATCCTGTGCCTCAAAATCTTCGCCGCATCAACTGCAAAGAACGCCAGCTCGCAGGTTAAAGAAGGAAAAAAGAAGAAGAAGAACGGATATGATCAGAGCTATCTTGACAGCACTATAGGCTCTGGACAAAGTAATACATCGGGGGTCCCTAGCCACCCATTCATGATAATGAAAATGTTACACTGACAGTATCTGAACCGTGGGGCTCCTGGGAAACTACCCAGAGTACCCCCATCCCTCCCCGGTCATTAAGACAGTACCTTATTTCCAGTGTTCATCTTCCAAAATGGGTTTTTTTCCTGATATCTCTCTCTCTCTCTCTCTGTCTCTCTCTCTGTCCCTCTCTGTCTCTCTCTCTCTTTGTCTCTGTCTCTCTCTGTCTCTATCTGTCTCTGTCTCTCTCTGTCTCTCTCTGTCTCTGTCTCTCTCTGTCTCTGTCTCTCTCTGTCTCTGTCTCTCTCTCTGTGTCTCTCTCTGTCTCTGTATCTCTCTCTGTCTCTGTATCTCTCTTTGTCTCTGTCTCTCTCTGTCTCTGTCTCTCTCTCTCTTTGTCTCTGTCTCTCTCTGTCTCTCTGTCTCTGTCTCTCTCTGTCTCTGTCTCTCTCTGTCTCTGTCTCTCTCTGTCTCTGACTCTCTCTCTCCCTCTCCCTCTCTCTCTCTCTGAACCTTAAGTGCCCAGGGAACATGGGGCTTCCGCAAGGGTTTTCCACAAATGCCTGTCCTTTGCCCTTTTTCCTGCTCTTGCCCAAGTGAGCCCTCTATTGCTCAACATCCTCTCTGTTGTTCTTCTCCATGTCTCTATTGGTCTACCCTTACTTCTGTTCCCCTGTGGTGTTAGTGCTGTTTTTGGTAGTGAGTTGTCAGTCATTCGGAGCACATGTCCCAATCATCGCCAGCGTCTTTCCTCAATTTTTGCTGTCAGTGGCTTCATCTGCATTTCTGCCAACAAGATGTTAATTCTTATGGTGTTTGGCCAATATATTTTTCTAATTCTTCGTAAACATTTAGTCTGGAAAGAATTCAGCTGTTTTCTATGGTTTTGGTGATTTTCCAGCATTCACTTCCATAGAGTAGTACACTTAGAACAGTATTCTTAAATATCCTGATTTTCGTATTCATGCTTAGTTTTTTTAGATTTCTATATAGGCTGCAGCACTGCAAAAGCCTGGTTTGCTCTAGTAAGTCTGCTGTTGATGTCCTCTGTGCTGTCTCCATTTTCTACTACTCTACTGCCAAGATATACAAATTCGTTGACCTCCTCCACTAACTTCCTATCTACTCTGAGTACATTTCTGTTGTTCACATTTTGCTTCATTAACTTTGTCTTTCCTGCGTTGCTATTTAGTCCCATGTTGTTTGCATTCTGAGTTAGCTTGTTTATTTTATCTTGCATATCTTTGTGGCTGCCTTTCCTGATTTAGAGAAAGTAAAAGGTCTGCGTCCATACTAATTGTAATTTAAAGATGTGTTGTTTAACTTTGAGGGCACGTGACCCTCTCGCTTGGGCTCTGCAAGGGATACAAAGTTTCAATATCTGGAAATTTTTTATCGGGACATGTTATATTACATGGGATATTAAACAAATGTTCTGGTTTTTCCAAGGTTAAATAATATAATGAAAATTGCTCTCACACTTGGGGGAAAAAAGACACTTTATGAAGTCGCTTTTCATGTGCATTGCTCTTTCTGTTGTTGGGGATTGCTCGTGAGATTCTACGCTTTACGTTCTTGCATTCCGACGCCTTGGTAAGTTCTGGAATAAAGTGTCATAAATGTGTAACAGAATGTTATTCTGTACAGACTGATTTGTGAGAAACCCTGTTGTTGTGGTCTAATAGAGCACAACTCGTCTGTTTACGCTAAGCAAGGAGAAAGTATCTCGTGTTCCGAGGGAGAACTGAGTCACGTGGATTCTGATAGGCGGGATGTATGAACGAGTTTGAGAGAACAGTTTGGGTCAGAATGTTGTAGTGACAGGTTGTGGTGTTTTAATTCTAGTAGGAATGTAGAGATTCTTTAGTTCAGTATGTAAATTAGATGGACTGTCCTTTTTAGGACAAAATTGTTGTAGTTGTTGGATTGTTTTTTAGGACAAATGTTGTAGTAGACATGTAGATTGTGTGTTTGATTTGTCCACGGTTTGGACAAGGTAGTAATGTCAGGTTGAAAGTCATGTGTAATTTTGGAAGTTGCCATGTTTTGTCAAGGTTGAATGTCTGACTTGGTCCCATGGCGATGTTAGTCGCCGGGACGTATTTTTATGATCATTTGTAAATTATTATCATCAAGTTTACACTCCACATCATTGCAACACACATCGAACAAATGGGATTTCATCATTAAACATTTACGGATTTGTGTCTGCTGCTGAATCCTGTGGTTATTGGATTCTTGTTAAGTGTCAACTGTGGTGTTGGGTTAGTTGATTATATGTAACTGGTCATGTCGTGTATTAATGTGTAGTTGAGTTTCTTGTTATCTGGGTTGTCTTGTTGCACAGAGTATACCAATGTAACGTCTGTTGTGTCTCTGGGCCTAATGCTCATGTTAAAACGTAATAGGCAGAGTACAGAACAGAGTATGTGCAAACACGAGTTTAGTGTTCAGTAATACAAGCAAGTACAGTACACAGTACACGAAGAAAGAAATCTGTTTTAGTGATGCCGTGGTTCTGTTTTAAATGGTTAGCAATGAGCAAAGATTAAACGACACGATAATCCAGAGAAGACCGTCTTGGAAGGGTACATAACGGGGAAAAAGAAAGAGAGGAAGACTAAGGCGAAGATGGCTGCAAGACATCGTTGATAATCTGCACATGGATGCATCAACAGCAGAGCATCTTGCTTACAACAGAGACGCCTCCAGGAGAGCTGTTAGGGAGGCAAAGTTCCGCAAGGGACATGCAAATGACTGACTGACTGAAACAAAGTTACACAGTGCCTGCTTCGGCCCCCATAGGTCGCTTTATACAAAGTAGCACGACTCTATGGGGTTATATCCCAGTTTTACATAAAGTCAAATGTTAACTCTTTCACTACTGAATTATTTTCCATGTTGTTCCGCGATAAATTTTGTTGAGATATTCGATAGAAAGACACGAGGAGAAAGTTACTCGACATTTTTTTAAAGTGGGTTCGATTAGAAATATTCTACTTTTAATTTTATTTACAGTTTGCCTATATATCATTCTGAGCATTGATTTGCATAGAAATCATATCATGCATAGGCATCTATCAACTCTGCCAATGCCGTTTTGGAACAAAAGAGTTAAGGTACAGTATAAGCTAGATATAATTATTGTGCTATGTCCTGATTAAAAAAAAAGAAAAAAAAATGACGACTGTGTTTACTGGAAAGTTTTGTTTCTTATGTGGTCTTGGATTTTTTGTGTTAGATTACGTCCCCTGTGCGAACTCTATGAGAATAATTCTCGTCAGTTCCTTCCCCCACCACAGAGAACACTTTGATCTGTGCCACGCCGGTCAGCCTGTAGCGCCACAACAGCCAATTACTAGGAGCACAGCGAGGGTTTTGGGGCTAGTTTTGGCCAGTTTTGACTGGGTGGTTATAATGAAAAAAATCCCTTTAAAAAAAAGAGTCCAAACTCTTGCTGTTATAATTACTAAAATATCTGATGAACAGTTGAGCCGTTAGCAGAAATCCCTATGGATTTGAGGATATTAAAAAATATAAAAGGTTTCGTTATCAAATAAGTGGAGAATTAACATGTACATTAACTGTCCATTCCAATTACCTTTTCTGGTTTGTTTTTTTTTTTATATACGTGTCGTCAATGCAACGGTCTTCAGTCGCCCGAGTATCATATTGTCAATGCAACGGTCTTCAGTCGCCCGAGTATCATAATATCGCCAATGCAACGGTCTTCAGTCGCCTGAGTATCATACTGTCAATGCAACGGTCTTCAGTCGCCCGAGTATCATATTGTCAATCAACGGTATTCAGTAGCCCGAATATCGTAATATCGCCAATGCAACGGTCTTCAGTTGCCCGAGTATCATAATATCATCAATGGAACGGTATTCGGTCGCACGAGTACCATAATATCGTTAATGCAATGGACTTCAGTCGCCTGCGTACCACAATATCGTTAATGCACCGGTCTTCAGTTGGACGAGTATCATAAAATTGCCAATGTTTGACCAACTGCAAATCTGAATCTTACTCATCTGTTTTTTGTGTATATGTTGTGCTTTAACTGTATTTACTGTTTTGTCTGTATTTAGTGTTTTGTTTGTATTTGATTTTTTTTGTTTGTGTGTGTCTACCGCTCTTTCCCGCTTTATCTGTACTTGGCGTTTTGTATGAATTTGATGCTTTGTCTGCATTTGGTGTTTACACTTTATTTCGTGCTGCGTCTGAATTTGCTGCATTGTCTGTCTGGTCCTTTTTTTTTCTATATTTGGGTGTTTTGTCTGCATTTGTCGCATTGGCAGTATTTGGCGCTTTGTTCGTATTTGTTGTTTTATCTATATTTGGTGTTTCATCCGTATTTCGTCTGTATTTGCTTCTCTGTCTGTATTCGATGCTTTTCTGTATTCATCGCTCTGTATTTAGGAGGTTTCTCTGCTTCCGGGCTTGTCGACTTGCTAAAATAATCCCCCCCCCCCCCCAAAAAAAAAACGTGTTGTATGTTAAAACAAGCAATTATTTCATTTTGAATTTATATCTAATATTTAATAATTGCAACTGTCCATCTTATAAATGGATTACACTCCATTTATTTTTCAAACTTTGCGATCATTTAAGTCAAATATACAAGACAAATGCGTTAGAAATATATTCAGGAATGAATTATTAAGACGAATAAAGGAAATGAATTTATAATAATTTAAATATATTGACAGACAAGGAAAAACTAGCTTCAAAACAAAACGAATAGGCGCTGTATAAAGGTCACGTGGCGTGGAATGGAATTAGACGTGATGACAAGCAACACAACAAAGCCCGACTAACCGTTGTCAGGGACGCTGAAAATGTTGTCAAGTTAATGACGTATAATCCGTTGTGATTGGATTGGAGATAGGCGGGTTTGACACCTTTATAAACGCTTTCCATTGGCTAACAACTTCCTGTGGGAAAAGCTTTACTGTGTGCAGGCTGTTCTGGAGACGCCATGCGACCCTGCCTTCGTCATCGTGTGCCGTTTTAGTGGTGAAGGTTTGTTGTAAGTGACCTCTTAACCATTATCGTATCCAGATCTTGATGACATCTGCTCACCTTGACCATTATTGTCCATTTCTTCTTCTTTTTTTTTTTTTGTATGAAAACTTTCCCTTCAAAAATCACTAATATGACCCCTAAATGTCCAGAATGTTACAGTTGGCTGCTTGATTCTATGGTTCATTATTTTTTCCTGCACTAGTTCTATAAAGGAAGAAGTGGAGAGTTTTGAATATCTTGGATCACTACTAACTAATAATGGAGATACAATGAGGGAAATTAAAAAGGAGGACATCTATCACTCTTCAGAAAGTAAAACAGCTAAATAATCTGTAGAGAGGAACAGACAGAACTACAAAAATAAGATTTTTAAGGGGATGCATCTTTCCCATCGCAACGTATGCCTGCGAGACCTGGACACTTAAGAAAACAGCTGAGAAACACATAAATGCTTTTGAATGTAAATGTTACAGAAAAGTTCTTCAAATATCATGGTCACAAAAAAAGAACAAAAATATCCATACTACAAGAACTTAATATTGAAGAAGGCTGGCTAAATAAAGAGTATTAAACAGAGAAAACTTAAATATTTTGGACACATTAAACGTCACGATAATCTAGAGAAGACCGTCTTGGAAGGGTACATAAAAGGAAAAAGAAAGAGATGAAGACCAAGGCGAAGATGACTGCAAGATATCGTTGATGATCTGCAAATGGATGCATCAGCAGCAGGCCATCTTGCTCACAACCGAGAGGCCTACAGGAGTGCTGTTAAGGAGGCAAAGTTCCACAAGAAACATGCAATTGAATGATGAATGAGTTATATAAAACGTACAAACTAGGAAAAAAGTAGGAACAGCTTTATTACTTAACGACCATTTAACGACTTTACTACTTAACTATCTATCTATTTCTTAGGAGGAAAACTACTTAACGACTACTATTTCTTCTTCCTGTATGTTTTTCTATGATTAAGGCTCACGCAGAAGCATCACAACTTTGTAGACGTTAAATAATAAAGCTGTTCCTACTTTTTTTTCCTAGTTTATACATTTTGGTATCACAGCTTTACTGCAGTGCTTCCTGTATATGTGCGTACTTATACACTAATTACTGTAGTTCTATAAAACGATCTTTTGATCCAAGAAATGTTGCGCGTTCTCTTGAAAATAGTTCATCCTGTCCACTCTCCCACATTATTCTTGCAGTTTAGCGTCAGTATTACACAGTAGTGTTAAAAGGTGAAAGTAAATGCAGCCACAGTATGCAGTGAGGACATCTAGGAGATATTCTGTTAGTGTCCATATTTCCCTTGACCCGTCGGCACGCTAGAGGGCGACAGTTAACATCACCGCCTGGTAGCCTTCCCAAGTCTCAAGTCATGTCTCAAGCCACTACCATCAAGTCTCAAGTCAAACCTCAAATCACTACTGTTATTATTGTAGTCCAGTTTCAAGTCAATACTCTCAAGTCTCAAATCACTACTCTTAAGGCTTATTAAAGTCTCAGGTCACTACTCTCAAGTCTCAAATCAGTCTTATTAAAGTCTCAAGTCAATACTCTCAAGTCTCAAATCACTACTCTTAAGTCTTATTAAAGTCTCAGGTCATACTCTCAAGTCTCAAATCACTACTCTTAAGTCTTTTTAAGGTTTCAAGTCAATACTCTCAAGTCTCAAATCACTACTCTTAAGTCTTATTAAAGTCTCAGGTCACTACTCTCAAGTCTCAAATCACTACTCTTAAGTCTTATTAAAGTCTCAGGTCACTACTCTCAAGTCTCAAATCACTACTCTTAAGTCTTTTTAAGGTTTCAAGTCAATACTCTCAAGTCTCAAATCGCTACTCTTAAGTCTTATTAAAGTCTCAGGTCACTACTCTCAAGTCTCAAATCACTACTCTCAAGTCTCAAATCACTACTCTTAGGTCTCATTAAAGCCTCAAATCTCAAGTATTACACAACAGTATTAAAAGGTGAAAGTAAAGACAGCCACATTAATGCCATGGAGACACCTAGGAGATATTCTGTTAGTGCCCATATTTCCCTTGACCTGTCCGCACGCTAGAAGGCGACAGCTAACATCACCCGCCTGGCAGCCTTCCCTTCCGCCGGTCCAGTAAAATCCACGTACTTATTTCTACATTTTGGTAGCTGGGGCGACTTCGGTCGGAGTCGAATTACCGAGCTTTATCATGAGAGAATAGTGCAGTAAACCAATACACCACACATACGTCAAGTATTGCCAAATATTCTCTTTAATCTTCTGGAGTAGTCTGATTAATTCTTTTTTTTTTCTCCTTCTCCTGAACTGTTTTCCATACTATGCTAGAATATATATTTTCTGTTGAAAAGTTTTGGTATGTATGTATGTTTTTTAAAACGTGGTTTGGATTAGAAATGTGGTTTTTTTTTTTCCTTTTCATTCTACGCAGATTATGTCCAAGTATTCCACTGAATGTTAGGCGCGCAAGATCTACCAAAACTGCCAAAGTTGTTTGGGAGTGAAAGAGTTAAAGAGTGGCATGAGCTGAAACTAGTTCTGGGCAAGTGCCTGGTGTCTGCTTTCCGCTGTTTGGGAGCGAATTCATGGAATACAAAGAGGCAAAGAAAGACGGTCCCAGTCATGAATAACACATGGGAAGGGGAAAAAAAAAAACTCGGAAAAAAAAAAGATTGAAAAACAGTTAAGAGAATTTTTATCTGCCACGCCCAAAACTTGCTGCATCTATTTCTAAGAGATTAAAAAAAGCCATTCTTCTGTGCTGGGATCCGTCCAACAGTACAGCACTTTCCTCTTATAAGATTAAACGAGATTATCTGCGCAGAATATGCTTCTTGGAGACATAAACCGAGGAAAAAAAGAATTCTGTAATCTCGAAAATGTTTTCAAATTTCGTTTCATCGGTTTACTTTTTTTGGAAAAATGTCATGTGCAATTCGCTGAATTGAGGAAACAAAAAAAAGGATTTTATAAAGGGGTGGGAGGTGGGGTGGGGTGGTGGATAGTTGGGGATGGGAGGGTGTGAGATGCAGGGAAGAGAAAGTAAACGGAAACTTTGGACCCGGTGTCTGATCACGCACAGAATTACCTAATATATATTTTGTTGAAGCCTAAATGTGCGGGAATTTCCAGTGTCCTATATCTCAAACAACGAAAATCAGGATACTTAAGAGTAGTGTTCTAAGTGTACTACTCTATGGAAGTGAATGCTGGAAAATCACCAAAACTATAGAAAACAAGTTGAATTCTTTCCAGACTAAATGTTTACGAAGAATTAGAAAAATATTTTGGCCAAACACCATAAGAAATAACATCTTGTTGGCAGAAATGCAGATGAAGCTACTGACAACAAATATTGAGGAAAGACGCTGGCGATGGTTGGGACATGTGCTCCGAATGACTGACAACTCACTACCAAAAATAGCACTAAGATGGACACCACAGGGGAACAGAAGTAAGGGTAGACCAAAAGAGACATGGAGAAGAACAACAGAGAGGATGTTGAGCAATAGAGGGCTCACCTGGGCAAGAGCAGAAAAAAAGGGCAAAGGACATTTGTGGAAAACCCTTGCGGAAGCCCCATGTGCCCTGGGCACTTAAAGTTCAGAGAGAGAGAGAGAGAGAGATCTCACTGACACAAAAAAGAACACATATATCCATACTACAAGACCTTAATAATGAAGAATGCCGACTAGCAAAGAGGATTAAACAGAGAAAATTTAAATATTTTGGACACATTAAACGTCATGATAATCTAAAGACCGTCTTGGAATGGTACATAATGGGAAAAAGAGAGGAAGACCAAGGCGTTGATAATCTGCAAATGGATGCATCAGCAGCAGGGCATCTTGCTTACAACAGAGAGGTCTAAACGAGAGCTGTTAGGGAAGTAAAGTTTCTCAAGGGACATGCAAATGACCGGCTGACTATATCTCAATGTCTTGTCTCCGACATAAGAGCAGTTGTTTAAATATAGAAATGCCTTGACACAGCCACAGTTTGTGACAGCCACGTCTAGAACATGTGACAAGCTATATCTACCAAGAGCAAATATTAACCGTGGGGCGTGTGAAGTTAAGGGAAGAGCGGTAATACTCCAACAACTTCATCAAGGCACCGCAGTTATCCAGGAATCTGCTTACAGACTGCTATATCTGTTCTGTACTACCTTGAGAGGCAGACATCTTGACTCTAAGTTTTCGAAAAGGTCGTAGAAATGATCAAATGCAGCAGAAATGTAAAGAAAAGTAGGTCATACATCACCGAGGGTGGAAAGAACGAATGTACAAGTATTAGAACAACTACGAATGTACAAGTATTTAGAACAACTACGAATGTACAAGTATTAAAACAACTACGAATGTACAAGTATTAGAACAACTACGAATGTACAAATATTAGAACAGCTACGAATGTACAAGTATTAGAACAACTACGAATGTACAGGTATTTAGAACAACTACGAATGTACAAGTATTTAGAACAACTGCGAATGTACAAGTATTAGAACAACTACGAATGTACAGGTATTTAGAACAACTACCAATGTACAAGTATTAGAACAACTACGAATGTACAAATATTAGAACAGCTACGAATGTACAAGTATTAGAACAACTACGAATGTACAAGTATTAGAGCAACTCCAAGGGCAACATGAACTTCTCAGACAAAATTAGTTGAAAAAGAAAACAAAATAATTTGGTCATATTAAAAAAAAAAGAAGACGATACTAAAAGAAAAGATGAAAGGAAAGAAGAGCGAGAGGTAGACAGAGATGTAGATGCGACGAAAACAACATATGAGAATGGACAGGATACAGCCTGGCTGAGTGGCACAGTCAAGATCAAGCAGCGGGGAAACCGGAGATTCATTAACGTCAACATTCGTACTGAAAACGACACATGATGATGATGATGACGATGATGATGATGATGATGATGATGATGATGATGATGATGATGATGATGATGATGATGGTGATGCCTTCATACTACTTTTAGAAATAAGGCGAATAAGATTTGCATGTGAAAGACAGACCAAAAGAGTCAAATCTGACAAGAAGACTATATAGAACTGTCTTCAGACTGAAAGATAGTCTGTGTTCTGGATGGATGGATGGATAGATAGATAGATAGATAGATAGATAGATAGATAGATAGATAGATAGATAGATAGATAGATAGATAGATAGATAGATAGACAGATAGACAGATAGATAGATAGATAGATAGATAGATAGATAGATAGATAGATAGATAGATAGATAGTATCCTCTAAATAAACTAATATATGACCTGTAATGTAAGGAGTGTTTGAATGTCCCGCGCAGGGGACAAAGAAGTCTGAAGGTTTTCCCCAGCCAAGAAAGGGAAAGTCACTTGAGAGTTTGTGGATAATGAGAAAAGCAATTTCCAGGCGATTTGCAGACGATAGAGTTATTAGAGGGCAGTTTGCTTTTAGAAATTGGAAGATCAGTGGTCTAAAGGAAAAAACAGAAAAACAGTAGAAGTATGAGATAGTCGTCATCATCATGTGCCACGTCGAGTAGAACTGTTTGTGAAGTCATTTCTCAGGGATTGGTTATTGAAATTTTGCAGAGGGGGGGGGGGGAATTATTGTTATTAACTGTATTTTTATCTTCAGTGCTATTATGTATTAAGAAACCCACGCATTGTTTATCTCTCAGCTTATAACAGCCATTACGAAAAGCAGACGGAGGTGGCTCGGGCATTTAGAGACACTGGGGGAGGACATACAAACAAAGATGGCATGTAAAGAAGCGATGAAAGGGGAGAGACCAAAAGGTAGACCTGCACAACGATGTCGAGACAATCTAGAAGAAGATAAAGGCGCTCCTGTGATCGACAGTGGCAAGAGAATGTTAAGAACAGAGAGGAATGGAAACGTATCTTGTCTGTAGCAATGCGCCCCCTTCAAAGAAGAAGAAGATGTTATTTTCTTGACATTATTAACACCATTTTGGCGAATACTGGCGACCACTGTCATCAGTTGCCTCTTTTGTCGGAGACTGTTCATGTACATTCCTTCAGCTGTTGGCGAGATGTTAACAGTCGTAGTAGTGATGGTCTTGGAAAATAGGCAATGGTTTGAGACCGGGAGTTGACTGTGGTGGCTTGCCGGAAGACCTGGAAAAAACTCCTTGACGACCTTGGCTAGTCCTACTCTTAATAGGGTGGCTGAGTCTGTTATTGCGAGGGCCAGAGGAAAGCTGGGATAAGGTTTTTGCTCAACTATTACTGACAAGCCCATACCTGACGTTAGTTTTGAATAGTTTATCTTCTTCTTCTTCTTCTTCTTCTACTACTACTATTTCTTCTTCTTCTTCTTCTACTACTACTGCTGCTACTACTACTACTACTACTACTACTACTACTACTACTACTACTACTACTACTACTACTACCTCACCTTCTTCTTCTTCTGCTACTACAACTACTACTACAACTACTTCACCTTCTTCTTTGTCTCCTATTACTTCTTCTTCTACTACTACTACTTCTTCTCTTCTTCTTCTTCTTCTTCTTCTTCTCTTTCTTCTTCTCTGTCTGCTTTTGTCATTAACGCATAGGGGATTTTCAGACATCGGTCCGGAGCAAGGTGAGTATCCTGGGTAGCTGTCATGTTATATTTCCTCACTGTGTATTTTACCCCATCTACCCAATTTTATGGATGCAGCAGCGGCAGCAGGCCACCTTGCTCACAACCGAGAGGCCTACAGGAGTGCTGTTAGGGAGGCAAAGTTCCCCAAGGGACATGCAAATGAATGAATGAATGAAACCCAATTTTTCGTGCTTGTCTTCCCATTCTATTGTAAGAATTAATAAAGTAATAATTTTCCAATAAATAATGAATAACTCTGTCTTATTTGTATTGTTTACAATTTAAGGCACAGCTGGTTGGTGTTTTGAATGTTCGTACATGGTTCTTAACTATATTATGTCTGGCCTGTGATCTGTTCTTAACTGTATTCCCATCTCTCATATATTTCCCTCACACTACAACATTACAATAAAAGGAGAGAACGCAGAATACCGATTTTCCGTCAAAAGATCATCATCATCATTAGGTGCCGTGCCGATTGGCGTTGGCTATTATGCTTCTCCACAGTACACGATCCTTCATGCAAGGTCATCAGCTCCTCTGGTGATCTCCTCTCACACCATCCCGTCAGACTGTCCAGTATCATTTCTCTTGGTCTTCCTCTTGATCTTCTTCCTTCTATTTTTCCTGTTGTTATAATATTTTCAATGCCCCCTCTTCTCATTACATGTCCTATGAAAGTACATTGTCTCTCTCTTATCTTTTTGACAAGGTTTTTTGTCTCTCCAGCTCTTCTTATACATTCTTCATTAGTTATTTTTGCTGTCCAGGGGATTCGCAACATTCTTCTAATAAACCACATTTCTGCTGCTTCCAATGATTTTTGTGCAGACCTGCCTATTGTCCATGATTCACTTCCATATAACAAGATATGTTCAATATAGTATTTTAGGACTCGTTTTCTAACATTCATTGATAAGGATGCGTTGGATAATATGTTTCTCATTCTCTGAAATGCAGTCTTTGCTTGGCCTATTCTGTGCCTAATTTTTGTTCTACATTTTCCATCTGAAATTATTACTGCTCCAGGGTATTTGAATTTCTGCACCTGCTTTAGAATAGTTTCGTTTAATTTAATACTGCATGTTGGTGGATTCTGTTTCTTAGTATAACCATAGTCTCTGTCTTTTTAATGTTCAAAGTAAGGCCTTTCTGTTCACTTTCTTTGGCGACTTCTTTATCCAAGAGATTTTGCAGATCTTGTTGGTTCTCACCTATCAGTACTGTGTCGTCCCATATATGGTTTCAAACTATTATCCTTATTGATTAATTGTCTAACTGTAAACATAGGGGACTACTGGCGAGAAAACATAAAAAATGCTTATACATAAAGTTCAGTGTTACATAAGTGTCATATGCACACTTAAAGCCTCAGTGCTATTTAACAACACTTCAAATTTTACATAGAACATATACATTTTAAAGAAACTATGATTAATCATATCGCATTCATCTACAAACAAGGATGTATACTGTCTCCTTTGCTTTTTGGAATTACAATAGACTTCATAATGAAAAAATGCTGCACAGGTAACACAGGTATTGACTGGGTACATGAGACCCAACTAGAAGATCTTGATTTTGCTGATGACATAACTCTTATCAGTAACAATGTGAATTCCATGCAAGAAAACAAAACAGATAGGCTGTTCTCACTGGCTAGTAAAATAGGACTTGAAATTAACAAGGATAAAACAAAAATAATGAAACTTCCCATTAATCAAAATGGAAAAATTCACATAGAAGGGACAGATATTGAAGAAGTCAATCAATTTGCATACCTTGGCAGCTACATAGACCAAGATGGTGACACCAGAAAGGAAGTTAGAATTAGAATTGCAAATGCAGCATCGATCTTCAAGAATCTTGAGAACATATGGAATTCAAACGTTATAAGCGCAAAAACCAGGTTAAGACTATTCAATTCAAATGTAATATCCACCCTCATTTATGCATGTGAAAGCTGGAAAACAACTAAAGAAATAGACAAGAAATTAGACACCTCTGAAAACAAATCCCTAAGGAAAATACTCGGCGTTAATTGGAACGAATTCAAGAACAATGCAGAGATAAGACAGATAACTGAACAACACCCAGTTTCATGGGTGCTCAGGAAAAGGAGATGGACATATGTTGGTGACGTGATGAGAAGAAACAGTCAGAGAATCCCAAAACAAGCTATAAAATGGAACACAACAGGCCAAAGAAAAAGAGGCAGACCGCGTGAAACTCTGAAGAGGACATTGTTAAGAGAGGCCAAATTAACATGCATAAAATCTCTTGATGAGGTTGAAAGACTCGCCGAAAACAGGAAAAATTGGCGAAATATCTTGCGAGCCCTATGTGACGTTTAACGGCACGGGAATGATATAAGATAAGATACAATACTATACATGAGTGGGTCGGGATGGATCAAAGGGTCGACAGCACACCTTACATGCGTCCACTTCACAGAATATAAATCAGAATCAAACCATATATATATATATATATATATATATATATATATATACATATATATATATATATATATATATATATATATATATATCCATTCACGAAATACACACTCATTCGTGCTTAAACAAAGACATAACCCACTCCGATACGTTAGCACCTTCCCACATGCTCAACGTAGAATTTTCCGACCGACTTGAACAATGCGTCTTTTTCTCTGTTTATACCAGGTCACCTGTGCTTGTCCGCCTGATGTTGCGCAACCATCGACCGGACTTGCACCTGACCCTGTTTTGTTGTTTTGGCATAGAAACTGGCGGTCAGTGGTCTATTCCTGTCCTACACCTTGATCCAGATGTTTTCAAGCTGGTTGTTCTAGATTCATGCGTATCTAATGGCCCGAAATACTTTACTCTCTGATTTTTTTTATGTAGTCCCTGAGAATGAGAAACATATTAACCAACACATCCTTATCAATGAATGTTAGAAAACGAGTCCTAAAATGCTATATTGAACCTATCTTGTTATATGGAAGTGAATCATGGACAATAGGCAAGTCTGCACAAAAATCATTGGAAGCAGCAGAAATGTGGTTTATTAGAAGAATGTTGCGAATCCCCTGGACAGCAAAAATAACTAATGAAGAATGTATGAGAAGAGCTGGAGAGACAAAAAACCTTGTCAAAAAGATAAGAGAGAGACAATGTACTTTCATAGGACATGCAATGAGAAGAGGGGGCATTAAAAATATTGTAACAACAGGAAAAATAGAAGGAAGAAGATCAAGAGGAAGACCAAGAGAAATGATACTGAACAGTCTGACGGGATGGTGTGAGAGGAGATCACCAACTGAGCTGATGGCCTGCATGATGGATCGGATACTCTGGAGAAGCATAATAGCCAACGCCAGTCGGCACTGCACATGATGATGATGATGAGTCCCTGATAGATGTTGTCACCAGTATTTGCCGGTTTATTTCATGTGCACTTGATTCCTTCTTGTCTTGTTTACAACTTTTCTTAAGCATATCATGGCTCGTGTTGTTGTCTTCTTTCATGGTATCTGGTGTGTGTCCTTTATGTAATCATTTAATGTGTCTTCATGATTATTCTGCTCATTAACAAATGCTGAATGACTGTGACTGAGTGAAAGCTTGTATGATGAAGGAAGAGCAGAACGTCAGACGGGGCCTGCGTGCCCAATTCTTAACCCTTTGAAAATAAAGTATGTTATTTCGTTCTTTCGTGTTTAGCATTGATAGCATATAATCTGGGTGAGTATTGTTTGAAAGGAATTTGTGTGTGTGTGTCCCCTTCTGTAGGTAGGTTCTCAACAGGGCACACACATGTAGGTAGGTTCACAACAGGGCACACACATGTAGGTAGGTTCACAACAGGGCACGCATGTAGGTAGGTTCACAACAGGGCACACACATGTAGGTAGGTTCACAACAGGGCACACACATGTAGGTAGGTTCACAACAGGGCACGCATGTAGGTAGGTTCTCAACAGGGCACACACATGTAGGTAGGTTCTCAAAAAGGCACACACATATAGGTAGTTTCTCAACAGGGCACACACATGTAGGTAGGTTCTCAACAGGGTACACACATATAGGTATGTTCTCAACAGGGCACACACATGTAGGTATGTTCTCAACAGGGCACGCATGTAGGTAGCTTCTCAACAGGGCACACACATGTAGGTATGTTCTCAACAGGGCACGCATGTAGGTAGCTTCTCAACAGGGCACACACATGTAGGTATGTTCTCAACAGGGCACGCATGTAGGTAGCTTCTCAACAGGGCACACACATGTAGGTAGGTTCTCAACAGGGCACACACATGTAGGTATGTTCTCAACAGGGCACACACATGTAGGTAGGTTCTCAATAGGGCACACACGTGTAGGTATGTTCTCAACAGAGCAAACACATGTAGAGAGGTTCTCAACAGGGCAAACACATGTAGAGAGGTTCTCAACAGGGCAAACACATGTAGAGAGGTTCTCAACAGGGCAAACACATGTAGAGAGGTTCTCAACAGGGCACACACATGAAGTTATCGCAGAAAAACTAGATCCCATATATTAGAGTCAGGTCAGTTTTATTCTCTCATCAGTTACCGAACACATTGTCACTTGCTCACTTCAACGGTCACTTTATTTAATGTATATGATGCAGACCTGAGTTTTTTTAACCCAACATTCACAATTAGCAACAGCCTGTACAACTGACGCACATTGCTAGTGGCCGCCATGCATATCTCTCTCCCTCTCTCTCTCTCTCTCTCTCTCTCTCTCTCTCTCTCAGACGTCACACTTCCCGACAGTCGCACGCAGTCACTCGACACCTTCACTCGTTCCCCTTCGAGATATTTGGATGTTTCAGGAAGGGGGATTAGTGCAAGCTGAAAGCCAAGATTGTTTGCTTTATGAATTCTACATTCAGTGTCTCTGCCTTTTGTTTTTTTTTTTCCATCCTGCATAAATATGCTTCCTAGATTATTTGAATTCAGTAACCTGCTTGAGTTTTATGTTATTTATATAAATATTACATTCTCTAAAGAAAGATTCCATTTCAATACATTTAATGTGCTTTGCCTTTTAAACAAAAACTATTTTATTCAATATTATTTATGGAAACCTTAAAATTGTCTACAAATTTTTATACTTATTTGTTTCTCGTTATTTCCCGGTGCAATTCTGTTTCGAATTTTAGCAGTAAGGGAAGTAATTTTGATAAAATAATGAATTCATTGAAAATTCTGATACTTATTAAACTTGACCTCCAGACGTTGGCCTGCTCCTTTGGGGCCTGGTTGCGTGTCGTACAGAAGAACTAATCAAAGCATCGTTCATAAAGGTCATTTCTTTTGTACTAGATCCACCGGGCTTCTCTGAGAATCATAATGGTCGGGGGTTTTTTTGTACTAGATCCACGGAGCTTCTCTGGGAATCATAATGGTCGGGGGTTTTTTTGTACTAGATCCACGGAGCTTCTCTGAGAATCATAATGGTCGGGGGTTTTTTTGTACTAGATCCACGGAGCTTCTCTGAGAATCATAATGGTGGGGTTTTCTTTTTACTAGATCCACGGAGCTTCTCTGAGAATCATAATGGTCGGGGGGAGGGGGTTGTACTAGATCCACGGAGCTTCTCTGAGAATCATAATGGTCGGGGGTTTTTCTTTTTACTAGATCCACGGGGCTTCTCTGAGAATCATAATGGTCGGGGGTTTCTTTTGTACTAAATCCACAGAGCTTCTCTGAGAATCATAATGGTCGGGGGTTTTTCTTTTTACTAGATCCACGGGGCTTCTCTGAGAATCATAATGCTCGTGGCATTTTTTTTTTACTAGACCCACTGAGCTTCTCTAAGAATCATAATGGTCGGTTGGGGGGGGGGGTGTAGTAGATCCACGGAGTTTCGATAACTCTGAAAGGTATGAAAGCTCATGTTAGGAAGAAAGGAGGATAACCTAGAATTATTTACTTAACCAAGAGAGCACTATCTGTGGTTACCATCAGCCAGCAACTGGTGTTTCGTACATTGATACACCTTCATCATGCGCATAGCAAAGATATTAAGACTAAAAATTTCCAGGGCCTTCCTAGATAAAGTGAGGGATTAGAGAAATGACGACTGTGGTTCTAGTAATGAAATAGACTCTTTTTTTCGTCCACTCTTTACCTCTGTTCTCAGCCAGTCGCTTGCTTCCACCTTGTGCTCACCTACGTCTATCTGAAGGCATTTTGTGCTAGTCTTTATTACATTGAGGATACAGAAAAGCTATGTGTTCAAGTTTTCATCTATTTTTCATGTTTTTATGTGTTGTGTTATTTTTATATATGATCCTCGAAAAAAAAGTTTTTTTGCCGAAATATTGTATGTTCCTCATTTATACTTGCTCATCTTACTTTCTACCACTCCTGTTTCTGCTCACTTTTCTCACTCTTTCTAGCTTTCCGTAAAATTGAACCATATACCACTTATTACTACATTACTAGATAAATAGGCCAACTGTCCCGTATTATGCAAGGACAGTCCCGTATTATACGAGACAATATCCTATTTTTAAGGTAATCGTATTACTTCGTTTAAGACGCCTAAATGTCCCCATATTTCAAAAACACGTGATGCATGTTGTCCCGTATTTAAATTTTTGGTTGCTGCACGTTCCTAAAAGAAATTATCTTAGAGGAAATGCTCCTATTTTGAAGAAAATTCACTCTGTAGAGAAATACAACAAGTAATCCCAGTTGACAAATCTGTAAATGAGGCCAGAAACCTAGCATATTTATTTTGGGTAAATACGAAGATAAATTTAACTTTAAACACCCTCCCCTCCTATCTTCCACCACCCCCCCCCCCACCCTCCACACCCTTGATTTAGTGGCCCTTTTTTCCGGACTTGGAAAAGTTGGCCAGGTTATCAGAAAGGAGCTTCGTAAGCTGGTGAGCAAATATTTTGTCACCTCCATGTCTGCTTGCCCTATAGAACAGCCATTCTGTTTTCATCTACTTCCCCCCACCCCCACCCCCACCGTAAAACCTCCTACCCCAGGGCGATGCACCGACAGGATAGAAGTCAACGGACAAAATATTCTTCTTCTTCTTCTGCGTTCGAGGTTGTTGGTCACTTCAGATCCTGATCCCTGTCGACACGGCAAAGCCCGCAGTCCTCTCCAGAGCCTGATGGGAGCCCCAAAAAACTTTTGCCCCAAGCTTGTGTGTCCTCTGGACATGTCTCACACGCCTCAGGTCTGCATGGTTTTGGGCACTCATATAGAATATGTTCTGGAATCTCTTTAAAAAAAACAACAAAGAACCCACAGACAAACATACAAGAAATCACAACAGAACTGAAGCACCTTACACTGTCAACAACCGTGGCCCTACAATGGGTACCATCCCACTGTGGAATAGCTGGCAATGAAATAGCTGACAGCCTATCCAACGCTGGCAGAAATCAAGATCAAACCAATCATCCAGTAAACTACAAAGAAGCGAAAACCATAATCCGTAACCAGTGCAGATATGAATGGAAAAAGAAACTGAAATGCAACAATGAACCAGATCCAATACACAAAATACAAAAGATTGGACACGGATTGTGCATACAATGAAGGGAAGCTAGCAGTTCAGAGATGAACAAAATAAAAACTAGGTACTCTCCCTTGACATTGAGCGCTAAACTTGTTATCAGCTTTAACTGGACATTCCTCTGTCGCATACTAAAGTACAATCATTTTTGTGATCTCCTGAATGGATAGTGCTGACAGTTACTTCTTCTTCTTCTTCTTCATCTTCTTCCCATGGTTCTAGCCTCAGATTTCTATATTTATCGTCCAGAAAGAGTATGCAGTCTTTTGGATGTCAAACTTCGCACCCCCAAAGTTTAAATCCCAGTGTAAGATCGCTGTGCCCAGAGCTGGATTCGGACTTCTTGGTGGAGAGGGGCAGAGCTGGATTCAGACCTCTTGGTGGAGAGGGGCAGAGCTGGATTCAGACTTCTTGGTGGAGAGGGGCAGAGCTGGATTCAGACTTCTTGGTGGAGAGGGGCAGAGCTGGATTCAGACTTCTTGGTGGAGAGGGGCAGAGCTGGATTCAGACTTCTTAGTGGAGAGGGGCAGAGCTGGATTCGGACTTCTTAGTGGAGAGGGCAGAGCTGGATTCGGACTTCTTAGTGGAGAGGGGCAGAGCTGGATTCGGACTTCTTAGTGGAGAGGGGCAGAGCTGGATTCGGACTTCTTAGTGGAGAGGGCAGAGCTGGATTCGGACTTCTTAGTGGAGAGGGGCAGAGCTGGATTCGGACTTCTTAGTGGAGAGGGGTAGAGCTGGATTCGGACTTCTTGGTGGAGAGGGGCAGAGCTGGATTCGGACTTCTTGGTGGAGAGGGGCAGAGCTGGATTCGGACTTCTTGGTGGAGAGGGGCAGAGCTGGATTCGGACTTCTAAGTGGAGAGGGGCAGAGCTGGATTCGGACTTCTAAGTGGAGAGGGGCAGAGCTGGATTCGGACTTCTTGGTGGAGAGGGGCAGAGCTGTGGGATGTGCTCTGAGGTCTGAATACCTGTATCGCAGGTGCAAACAAAAGGTGTGTATGACAGGCCCGAGGTAACAGCTTGTAACTGGCAGTGTCCCGTATGCAGTTTGAAGATGGCGGTTTGTTCTTGACGCGACAGCTGCAGCGTCTGATCATTAGATGGCGGGGCTGTGCTGGTGAGTCGACATCTTCTTGTGCTGACGCTTGACTATAGTTCTGGCTTCACTGTATATGATAGGGTGTTGGAAGCTGTGGCTGCCTGCTGCCCAGATTTGGGCGGGTCTGTCAGCCTCTTCGTTTCCCAACAGATGCGATGCGGTCTTCTGGACCACAACGGACTTTTCCTGAGAGACCACCCACAGCATCAGCAGTGTGTGTGTGTGTCTCTATTTCTAGGCGCTTTTTTTTGGACGACGGCAGACTTTGTAATGGTAGCACTGCTATTAATGAGAAGGACAGTGTGACTGTTAGACTGAGCTGTGGTGCTAGCTAGTCTGGCAGCTTCTAGGTGAGCAGAGAGCTCAGGTGGATAGTGTGTGGCCAGAGAACTGGCGGGTATGAAATGTGAGACAGTGTGGTCGATTGGATAGCAAACGAACTCTACTTACTTCCTTTTTTACTTCCTTATTTTCGTTGTTTACTTTCTTCTTTTTCCTTGTTTACATCCTTATTTTCATTGTTCACTTCCTTATTTTCCTTGTTTACTTTCCTCTTTTCCTTGTTTACTTCCTTCTTTTCCATGTTCGCTTCCTTATTTTCTTTGTTTACTTCCCTGTTTTCTTTGTTCGCTTCCTTATTTTCCTTGTTTACTTTCCTCATCTCCTTGTTTACTTCCTTATTTTCTTTGTTTACTTTCCTCTTTTCCTTGTTTACTTCCTTCTTTTCCGTATTCACTTCCTTATTTTCCTTGTTTACTTTCCTCTTCTCCTTGTTCACTTCCTTATTTTCCTTGTTTACTTTCCTCTTTTCCTTGTTCACTTCCTTATTTTCTTTGTTTATTTTTCTCTTTCAGTTCATTTCTTTTGCGTTCAATTTCGTGTGCACATATTTCTAAACAGGGAATCAGGTCGCCTCCACGAATCTTGCTGTCAACAGGTCTTTTGTAGGAGCCCCAGAGTTTCTCCTCCATGCTTTTTCTCTCGGGGACATATCAGGGCAGTCCTGTCTTAACGCAATGGCCCACCTAGGCACAACCCAGGGCCAGGGGCCCCGAGTGCATAGGAGGCTCGACCTGTCAATGGAAATGTATGCGTATGAATATATATATATATATTGTGAGTGTGCGGTGTGTGCATGGAAGTCGGCGGCTTATTTTGTTGTTATTATTACTTTGCCCAGCCCCCACCCTCCCCAACCGCAGGCCCCCTTCCCCCCCCCCCCCACACACACACACACACTCCATGCTGTTAAGACAGTCATGTACCAGGGCTTCGACCCGCCTTCAACAAATCGCCATAACTCTTTCAACCCCGGCAGAATTTTAACTGTTACTTCCCCTTGCGAAATTTTCCATCATTCCCCCCCCCCCCACACATTTCTGCCATCTTTGCTCTCGCTGACTAAAACCGCTTCCATATGTCAAAACAAATATTTCGCTCGCAGCCATCTTGGCAAGAATTCTAGACCGTTGTTTTACGCGTTTGCTTTCATTTACAGCCTCTGAAATATTGCCGTGTCACGTGCATTTGTTTGCTCTTTTCCCAGATGTCGTTTCACGCCGGGTCATAAAAGATTGTAAGAATAAATAAGGCGTACGCGCTTTCTTTTCGCAATATCCGGCTGTTTGTGAGCTTTTCTAAAGGCTGATACTTATGTCCGTTGTATTTATATAACTCTTTTGAGTTATTATACGTTTTCCTTTATATTTCTTCTTCTTCTTCTTCTTCTCCTGCTGCTGCTGCTACAACTACTACCATTGCTACTTTTTCTTCTTGTTCTTCTGCTCCTGCTGCTGCTACTGCTACAACTACTACTACTACCATCTGCTACTGCTACAACTACTACCATTGCTACTTCTTCTGCTCCTGCTGCTGCTACTGCTACAACTACTACTACTACCATCTGCTACTGCTACAATTACTACCATTGCTACTTCGTCTACTCCTGCTGTTGCTACTGCTACAACTACAACTACTACCATCTGCTACTGCTACAACTACTACGACTACCATTGCTGCTACTTCTTCTTATTCTTCTTCTGCTGCTGCTACAACTACTACTACTACCATTACTACTTCTTCTTCTTCTTCTGCTACTGCTACAACTAAAAGGGATGGCAACTGCAGTAAAACTGGCTTAAATTTTTAAAAAGTAGATAGAGGTGTATGGTGCAGTTTTACAAAGTGAGGGAAGGAGTGAGTAAGGTGAGAAAAAAAACGAATAGAAAGTATGAGGATGTATAAATGAAAAGCATACAACATCCGATATTTCGGCGTGAGCTTTTTTCGAGGATTACATGCACAACGAGACAAAAAAAGAAGAACTTATCTGAATATGATAGAGTAAACAACAGAAATGTGTGTAGTAGGAGGAAAGACCACGGTGACCACAACAAAGGATACCCGATAGAGTCAATCGTAAAGAAGAGGTGGAGAGAGAGGAGAAAAACAAGTGGTAGAAAGGGGTGGGGGAAGGCAATAGAAACATGATAGCTGCTAGAAGAGGTGTCGAGGGGGGCGGAGAGGGAAAAGGGGACGCGGAGAGATAATGAATGAAGAACATAAACACCTGCAGGGAGAAAATGTGAAACTGGTGAATATGACAAGACCCTATAGACACCAATATGTTGCCAGAGAAGAAAAGAGGGTGGTGGTAGGGTGGGGTAGCATAGAGAAAGAAAGTAGAGTTTTAAAAAAAAGGTCAGTGGAAAACTAAAGAAGTTACAGAAAGCTGAAGACATTGTTAATTCCAGCTGGGTGGAGACAGCCAGTCTGGAAAATAAGGCGCTGTTCTAGGACCCTCCGAGATCGTACATCAGCAGAACAAGAGCGGATCGCACTAACCGAAATGTCCTGTTTGCCCCTGTGGTTACCAAGGCACAGATGTTTAGCCACAGGTGTCCAGGCCCTCTTAGAAATATCACTGAGATGCTGGCGAAATCAATCTCCTAAGCGTAAGCCAGCCTCCCCTATGTACTTCAAACCGCAACGTTTGCACATGATAGCATAAATAACATTGCGTGAAGTACAGGTGCTACAACTGCTACAACTACTACTACTACTACCATTGCTACTTCTTCTTCTTCTTCTTCTTCTACTGCTACAACTACTACTACTACCATTGCTACTTCTTCTTCTTCTTCTTCTTCTACTGCTACAACTACTACTATTACCATTGTTACTTCTTCATCATCATCACTCCCACTGGAACTGCGAACTGATCTTCTTTTCCACCGCTGTTATGAAGCTGTTGAGGCACAGAATGGTGCTGGATTGGGAGCGGGTCATGGCACTGTTTTTTCAGTCCCTCAATGAACCTAAAGAGCAGGGGGGAGGGGTGCACTATTTCTTTAGCAGGCTCCACTACCATAGCATTACGGCCTGCTACTGGGGGTACCAATGGAGACGTGGAACAAGGTCTTGGTTAGTTATGGGTTGCCAACCCTGACGCTGGCATGTCAGCTATGGGTCGTCAACCCTGACGCTAGCATGTCAGCTATGGGTCGCCAACCCTGACGCTGGCATGTCAGCTATGGGTCGTCAACCCTGACGCTAGCATGTCAGCTATGGGTCGTCAACCCTGACGCTAGCATGTCAGCTATGGGTCGTCAACCCTGACGCTAGCATGTCTGCTATGGGTCGTCAACCCTGACGCTAGCATGTCAGCTATGGGTCGCCAACCCTGACGCTGGCATGTCAGCTATGGGTCACAGATTGCCAAAACGGAATAGTATCCTCGCTCCCCATATTGTGGGTTCAATTTTCTTTCACTATTCGTTTTCTTTAATTCTAGCTTTTAGGACGTTTTATGATTGGTTAAATAAAGGCTCCCTTGAATCTATACCCTGTGCATAATGTTACTGTATTATCATCATCATCATCATCATCATCACCATCATCATCATCACTTTTCACGCCCTTGAGAGCATAGGCCACGGATAAAGGCTCCCCAATCATCCCTGTTCTTGCAATTATTCTCTGCTTCCTTCCATGTGTATCCCTTGTCTCTGAGCACTGTCATAATTTCTCTTCTCCAACTAAGTCTACGTCTTCCTCGTTTTCTGTTTCACTGAGGATTCCATGTCAGTGCCTGTCTTGCTATGCTGGTGTCGAGTTTCCTCAGAGTGTGGCCAATCCACCTCCACGTCCTAGACATAATTTGTAGGTTCATAGGTTCTTGTCCTGCCCTTTTCCCAGACCTACTCGTTCCTGATCTCCTGTCATTTAATGTTTAAAATCCTCCTCAAGCTGTAGTTCATGAATGTTTGTATCCACTGTTGTATTGTCTTGGTCATAACCCATGTCTCCGAACCATAAAGTAGGACAGTCTTTACGTTTGTATTGAAAAAGCCCAAGTTTGGTTCTTGTCTTGATATTCTTAGATGACCTTAATGTTACTAAATATGATATTGTACTGTACAGACGAAACACGTTTGATATGTTACTACCGAGCTAATATTATAATAAAAAGTTTAAACGATTCTCACATGAAAGAATATTGTGCATTTCTTCTCCTTCTTCCTTTTTCTTTGAGCAGCTGTGAACTCGACAGCTTATCGAGCAATTGGGGCTCAATACTGCAGACAAGGCATGTCTTCACTCCTCTCTGTTCTTGATCTCTTCTCTTGCCAATTTTAGATTCCAAGACAGCGTGTATTTTCTTCTAGGTTGTCTCGCTATCGCTGTCTAGGTCTACCTCTTGGTCTATCCCCTCTTCCTTCTACTGTGTTGACTATCTTTTTCTATCCTCCTCTGTTCATTCTAAAATACTGTTCTCTCTCTCTCTCTCTGAGAGGGAATCTGTATTTGTAGAATTTTTATTTATAAACTTGACCCCGGGGTCCCTTGTTCTTTTGGGCCCCCCTGTTCTTTTTGGGGCCCCTGGGCTCGAATAAATTCAGCCTAAATGGTTAATCCATCCCTTTACATCATAATCCCTGGGCTTGTTGGTTTTTCTTCCATTTTCTGACTGGATCTAAGAAACAAACTTATAAACAGGCTCCACTACCAAGTGGAAAGTCTCTAGCAGAAAGAGGATTTTTTTTTAAATGGATACCGAGCACATACATCCTGGCAAAGACTCCTCCTACATCCTTTTTTTCCCTTTATTTATTTTGTATTATAAGCCTTGCTTGTCCGGAGTCTTGTTCTGTTCTCTAAGACCTGCCAGCACGATGCTCTTTGCAGTCGATGCGGTGAAGATGTCGACGTATAGAAACGTCTTGAACTAGGGGGGGGTGGGTGGGTGGTGTGAGTTACAGCGGTTCTAAAACTGGCTGAGAAGACTCAAATCCTAAGAAAAGCTAAAAAAAAAAAAAAACAATACGGGGTGCGGAATACTTCTTTAGTAGGCTCCACCACCATGGGGACTATAGGGAACTCTGCCCCCCCCCCGTTAACCAGGCTAGGCCTGTCACTGAATGCACTGATAGGTTGGATAGGGTCTTGGTCAGTTAAGTTTCGCCAACCCCTGACGTTATCATGTCACCTATGGGTCGCCAACACCTGACGCTATCATGTCACCTATGGGTCGCCAACTCCTGACGCTAGCATGTCACCTATGGGTCGCCAACCCCTACGCTATCATGTCACCTATGGGTCGCCAACTCCTGACGCTATCATGTCACCTATGGGTCGCCAACACCTGACGCTATCATGTCACCTATGAGTCGCCAACCCCTGACGCTATCATGTCACCTATGGGTCGCCAACACCTGACGCTATCATGTCACCTATGGGTCGCCAACCCCTGACGCTAGCATGTCACCTATGGGTCGCCAACCCCTGACGCTATCATGTCACCTATGGGTGGCCAACCCCTGACGCTATCATGTCCCCTATGGGTCGCCAACCCCTGACGCTATCATGTCACCTATGGGTCGCCAACCCCTGACGCTATCATGTCACCTATGGGTCGCCAACCCCTGACGCTATCATGTCACCTATGGGTCGCCAACCCCTGATACTATCATGTCACCTATGGGTCGCCGACTGTCAAATCAGACAGCACATTCCCCCTCTCTCCCCACCCCCAGCCTGGGATATTGCTTGTAGGTAGATGGTATCATGTCCAGACTGGTTTACCAACCAGGATAACCACGTCGTATCTTTAACCACGTCCACTATTTTGCTCTCATTGTGTGATAGTTAATATGGAACTCTGGTTTCCCAGTTTGTTTTTTGTTATGAACTCGCAATCATACTAAGGGAGACAAACGCTACTAACATGCAGAGGTGTATTGTATGCTGGGAGATTATCTACCCTGGACCAATAGTAACCAAGTGGGTCTTAGTATGTAAAACAGTTTAACTCTTTCATTCCTGAATTGCTTTTCACGCTGAAGCAGAATAAATTTTGCTGAGAAATTTATGGAAGAAAGAAACTGGGAGGAAGTTACTATTTATAATTTAAAACTCTGAGTTTGAGAGGGGGGGGGGGGGTGGTGTTACATTTTGTTTAGACTTTCCCTTCAATGGGTGTCTGAGTGGCGAAGTGGTTAGTGCACTGGTCTCTCATGGCGAAGGTCGGGGGTTCGAATCCGGCCGGCGGCACCCCAGTCACCCAGCTGTAGAAATGGGTACCCGACTTCCTCTGGAGTTGGGGAAGGAAAGGCAGCCAGGCGTGATACTGACCATATCACCCTCTAGTGTGCTGACAGGTCAAGGAAAATATGGGCACTAACACCATATCCCTATGTGCCTCCAAGGCACGACAGGGTCACCTTTACCTTTACTTTACCTTTCCCTTCAATATCGTCTTCTTCAATCTTCCTAGAACTGCGAGTTGATGCTTCTTGCAGCAGATGCGGTGAAGATGTTGAGGCACAACATCGTGCAGGCTTGGTGGGTCATGGCAATTGTTTTATTTTTTTTCTGGCCCTAAGCGCGGCTAATAAACCAGAGCTGTGCAATACTTCTTTACCAGACTCCACCACCACAGGGACTTTGGCGAGTCCTGCTCCGTTATCCAGGTCAAGCCTTTCACTGGGACTACCAGCGGAGATGTGGGACAGGGTCTTGATCAACTATGGTTGCCTGATTGCCAGAACAGGTCAGTGTCTTCATCCCCAAAAGGACGAATATAGAAGGTCACATGTTTTCAAATCCGAAGAACTTCATACAGAAGCCTCAACTCGTCAGTTTTCGCTGACTTCGATATTGCATATTCTTTAACATAGGCTGCATGATAAAACAACGTATGTGCATTAACGTATAACTTATGCTTTCACCCCAATTTATTCTACATAGATACTTGAACTTGGAGGGAAAAAAAAGGGGGGGGGGGCTGTCATTTGTTTTGAATTAATGGAAATGTTGGAAATCTAGAAAGAATGAATTTGTTCGACAGGTGAGGAGGGAAGAGGGGATGAGGAAAGAGGGGAGGAGTGAAGTGGGAAGAAGGAAAGAGGAGGGAAGGAATGAAGTGAAGAGGATGGGAGGAGGGAAGGAGTGAAGTGAGGAGGAGAGGAGAGGGGAGGAGTGAAACGGGAGGAAGGAGGAGGGGAGGAGTGGATGAGGGGAGGGGTCAAATGGGGAGGGGGATTTAGATTTAGAGATTATTTCAAAGCAAGGACAGTACAGTGGAGGTGGGGGTGAAAGAGAGAGAGAGAGAGAGGGTTAGAAACCTGCTTTAACTTCAATAGAATCAACTGGAGTAAAATGGTCACTTGACACTTTGTGTTAGGCCAAAAAAAAAAACTTCTTTCAAAATTAAATACAAACATATATCATTGTATTACCAGATTTTTTTCCCTCTCGTCTAAAAACCAGTCCCGTATACGTGGTATTTTGTCTAGGCTCACAGTGCTTTATGGGAAAAGAACATAATGATGGTTTTATTTTAAAGCACACAATATGTTATATTCACATATTCTGCAAAATATAAACTATTTCAAATTTTCAGCTGTCTGTTCTCATCACTTTATGTGGCAAATATTTTGCATTTCTCCTCCCAAACGATCGTTCTCCAGTACATAATATTAGTGACCTCTTTTTGTACAAGTGCGGGCACATTTGAAAGAGATCGACGCCCCTGGTGGGCAACCAGGTAAGGCAAAGTGTAATACATGGCATTTTCTACATAACAATTCAGCTTTTCATGCGTACATTTTGCATGTTTCGTGGTTTTTCTGCCTTCACAGTATAAAACGTACTGTATTTCCGCATTTCCCGTCATATAAGACGCATTGGTGTATAAGACGCACTGGTGTATAAGACAAACCAGTGTATAAGACGCACCTATTTTTTGACAATGAATATTTTTTAAAAAGAAAATTAAAAACAAAAAAAAAAGAAGATAAAACTTTAACCCCACACATATTCACTTAAACTTCACAGCCCTCCCTATCATTAGGGTTTTGATCCAAGATTTTTAGAGGGCTTTTTTTTTAATTGCGTCTTATATGGCGGTAACTGCTGTAACATTCAATAACAGTACCAGCTACTTAACCTGCGTCTTATACGCCAGGAAATGGCAACACTCAATAACAGCACCACCTATTTAAATTAAAAACCAAAGATGTTAAACATGTTTGATTTGTAAAGCAACAAAAAAAGCAATCACAGGGGAGGAAAGGCTATTTGCAAATCAATGGAAATTACACTAAATGCACTGTTTTGGAAATTATGCTGTACATTACAGAATATTTTGGTTTTTTTTTTTTGCATTGCATACATCTATTTAATATAAATGTCTTTTTGTGCTATAAAAGATACAATAATTAATATAATCTTGTAACATTCACGGCATGCATATTTGAACATAAGTAATACTCATTTATATCAGCAATTTATCTCCGAACTCGCCAAATACATGTGTACAAACTTCATAGAAAAATCGTGCGATATAGTAAAATCAAATATAAAGTTCAGAACTTGCATTGTGGAGAGATAGCTAAATCTAAATCATGTCTAAAGCAATACAAAAAAGAGGATACAAACATTCATGAACTACTGCTTGGGGGGGGGGGGGTTTAAACATTAAATGCCAGGACAAAGTCATGAACGAGGTGACTTGAGAATGGGGCAAAACAGGAACCTATGAACTTACAAATAACGGTCTAGGAAACGGAGGTGGATTGGCCACAGACACCAGCATAACAAGACAGGCACTAAAGTGGAATCCCCAGGGAAAAAGAAGTCAAGGAAGACCTAGAACTACTAGGAGAAGGGAAATGATGACGGTGCTCAGAGACAAGGGATGCACATGGAACGAAGCGGAGAGCAATTCCAAGAACAGGGACGACTGGGGAATCTTTAACCGCGGCCTATACTCCCAAGGGAATAAAAGGCGATGATGATGATGATGATGATGATGATGATGATGATGATGATGATGATGATGATGATGATGATGATGATGATGATGATGATGATGATGATGATGATAGTGGTGGTGTCGATGAAATCTAAATCTTGCAGTGTTTTGACACGCCTGTAGCTTCCCTGTGATAAATCTGATGTCTTCCAGTTAATCAGACTCATGTTTCCAGCAGCTCAAATGAAGTATCATAACACAGATCTGAAATCATTTTCTTTTCGTCTGTCCAGGGAAGCGCGGCTGTAAGGGCCACGTGTCACTGCTCTATTTCATATTATATTTTCAGAGCCCACCTGGGCCAAGCTGAATCCTGTCCATCTTCTTTATACCGCTCAAATATCTATTTCGTTGTGATCTTCTTGCTCAATTGCATTTTTTTAAAAATTCTAAACCAGTGGTTCCACAACCAGGGTACACGGCAGGATGTCTAGGGGTATGCGAGAAGACGTTGGATAACGGTGGCACGACACTTAGGGGTATGCGAGAAAACGTTGCACAGTGGCGGCAGGACGTTTAGGGCTATGCGAGAAGACGTTGGATAACGGTGGCAGGACGTTTAGGGGTATGCGAGAAGACCTTGGACAATGGCGGCAGGACGTTTAGGGGTATACTAGAAGACGTTGGATAACGGTGGCAGGACGTATAGGGGTATGCGAGAAGACCTTGGACAATGGCGGTAGGACGTTTCGGGGTATGCGAGAAGACCTTAGACAATGGCGGCGGGACGTTTAGGGCTAAGCTAGAAGACCTTGGACAACGGCGGAAAACAGATAAATAATTTCAGCTATACTAGTAACAGTGAAGGTTGAGAACCAAATAGGAGCATTCCAAGACATAAAACTGGGAGTGATACAAGGATGTGTTCTATCTCCTGACCTCTTCTTCTTGTACAGAGAAAACATAACGAGAAATATAGAGAGCTTGCCAGGAATATCACTTGGGGGGTACAACCTTAACAACTTAAGATATGCAAACGACATAGTTCTGATTGCTAAAAGAGAAGGGGAGCTACAGGCTCTTCTGGACGTCATGGTTCGTGAAAGTAAAAATAAAGCTCTCAGCCTGAACAAAAAGAAGACCGAAGTGATGGTCATCTCAAAGAAAAGAATACCACCAAAATGTAGCATTACCATCGATGGCACAGAGCTGAAACAAGTTGATAGATTCAAGTACTTAGGAACAATTTTTATAACAGCTGATGGGAAATGTCACAACAAAATAAAAAGCAGACGTGCTCAGGCCAAGTCAGCATTCTAGAAAATGAAAAACATCTTGTGCAACAGATCCATATCAAGGGAAACAAGATTCCGAGTACTTAAATGTTACATCGAGCCAATTTTGTTTTATGGATGTGAAGCATGGTCCATGAATAAGAGAGTACAGTGAGAAGTGAAGGCCATGGAAAAGTGGTTCATAAGAAGGATGTTGAAGGTACCATGGACAGCCAAGAAAACCAACAAAGAAGTCTTACGAGAGGCTGGAGCTAAACGGCAAATTACAGCAAAGATCAGAGGCAGACAAGCGAGATTTGTAGGACATTTTCTGAGAAGAGGAAAATTGGAACACATTGTGGCAACTGGAAAAATTGAGGGAAGAAGAGACAGAGGAAGACAGAGAGAGAAGTTACTGGATGGACTGTCAGTGTTGCTAGGAAGAAAGTCACCGGCGGATCTCATAATCAAGTCTAAAGACAGGGAATTATGGAGAGAAATGATCGCCTACGCCACACGGCACTTGATTGATTGATAATAGTAACAAACAGTTTTGCTAATATGAAGGGGTACAATTTATGGAAATAGGCTACCAAGGCGTAAGCAAGCGGAAGAAGGTTGGGAACCACTGTTCTAAACATTTCCCTGTTTACTTGTTAAACCTGCTGCTCGTTTTCTTTGCTCTTTTCTGACGCAGATGAACACAACAAAATGTCACATTTTCGTCTCGTTTCTTATTAAAATTTATTACTGTTATTTCTACCTTCCTTTGTGGTCTTTAGAACACCTGGCAAAATCCTGTTCTTTCACCATGTGCGTCCAGATACAGCCTCTAGATACAGAGGTCATAAACAGCGGCAGACCAAAACGGGTACACTACTGCTGTCAGGTCAGTATCTTTAGACAACGGCTAGAGACGAAAACAGTGTACAGACCGAGCGAACGGCGAAGAGAAACCACCAAGGCACCATTATTCCCTTGTCAAATCACGTTTCTGGTGATTTTTCCAGCGTTCGCTTCCGTGCAGCAAGACATTTAGAGCATTACTCTTGAATATCTTGATTTACATTTTTATGCTCAAGACCTTTTTTTATTGTCCATATATTCTGCGAAAGCCTGGTTTGCTCTGGTTAGTTTATGGTTGAAGTCCTCTGTGTTGTCTCCATCTTCTACTACTCCTCTGTCAAGATATACCAAATCCTTGACCTCCTCCACCAACTTGTTATCTGCTCTCAGTACATTACCGCTGTTCGCATTTTGCTTCATTAATTTTGTCTTTTCTATAAAGTAATTACAATATGTTTTAACTGAACATTGTTACTTAACATAAAGAGACTGGACATTCCAACACAAAGATTGTTTGCTATTTCCAATGATCAACTGAGAAAGTCCAGTATCGAAACCTCATGAGAAAATGCTTGGCAAGTTCGACAACGGCTGGTGTTTGCTTGCTTTTAAATTTTCCTCTAAGATACGAAGTACCATTACTTTCTTACACTGATATAAGATCATTCATTCATTCATTATTGTGGAACTTTGCCTCCCTATCAGCTATCTTTAAGACCTCTTGTTTGTAAGCAAGATGCTCTGCTGCTGATGAATCTAATCACAGATTTATCAACGATGTCTTGCAGCCATCTTCGCCTTGGTCTTCCTCTCATTCTTTTTCCCCAAGACGGTCTTCTCTAAATTCTCATGAAGTTTAATGTGTCCAAAATATTTAAATTTTCTCTGCTTAATCTTCCTTACTAGCCAACCTTCTTCAATATTAAGTTGTTGTAGTATGGATATATTTCTTCTTTTCTTTTTGTGTCCATGATACTCAAAGGACTCTTCTGTAGCATTTACATTCAAAAAGTTTCTCCGCTGTTTTGTTAAGTGTCCAGGTCTCACGGGCATACTGATATAAGATAAATGTGTCAAAACTGGCTGTTATAAAAAGAAAAACTCTTCAATACAGAATGGAAGGGAATTCTCTTTTGCATAAAACTAACAATGAGAAATTATTTTTTAAAAAATATGCTAAAAACTTACTGGAAAAAATTATATTGAGAACAAAAGTAAAAAAAAAATAAAAAGAATACAAAAAAGCAATGTCAGATAAGAAGTACACTACAGCCTAGCTTGAAGAGGACATCACATTCCGTGACCTCTCCTCGTGCAAGAAAAGTGTCTGTTTCATCTAGGTCTACCACAGATGGTGCTTTACACAGGTCATCTTATGGCACTGGGAAGACAGGCAGAAAAGACTATCGCACATCCAATGAACTCACTGCATAAGATATTGCCCTCAGCACAAAACAAAGTTCTATAAATGACTGCATAATGTCATCACGGCGAGCGTGTACACTGCAATCACATTAGATTTGCAATGAGAATGTGTTCAATTGCTCTAGGGGGGAAAAAATTAGACTTGCTGTAAAGATTGTAGATTTGCACTTATAAGATAAGTCCAAGCAATGGGGATCTTTTTCTGGTACCACCACACCAAAAAAGAAAGGCCCCAAAGGGTCCACCCAGTCTCTGAAAATGGGTACCAGAGAAATCTGGGAAGGTAAACGCTGCCAGGTGTGATACTAACCACTTCACACTTTCATGTGCCGAAAGTCTTGGAAATACGGGCCTAACACCGTATCCCTCAACATGTCTTAATGGCAAAGGAAAATTATAATTATTCCAGGAAGAAATTAGATTAAGGCCAAATTGTGGAATGACACATAAAAAAAAAATTATCTACGGGTGACGGATAAATATTATTTCTTTTTTGACAGATAAAACATTATTTATGCTTGGCAGATGCAACATTATCCATGGTTGATAGATAAAACATCTATGTTTGATAGATATAAATTGGCTATGGTTGACAGATAAAAAAGTATCTATTACTGACAGATATAATATTATCTATAGCTGACAGATACAACATTATCTTTAGCTGACAGATAAAACAGTATGAATGGCTGACAGATAAAACAGTATCTACATTTGACAGATAAAACATAATCTATGGTGGTCAGATACTTCCTCTGATGATCTAGGGAGCTGTGTTGTTGTTCCGCTCTCTACACAGGAGAGTTTCCTGCACACTGATAACTGATAATGACATTTGTAAATAGCACATCAACCACCTGCAGCGAGCTCATTTTGATCAGAAACATAATTTGCTGTGGTCGGGAAGTCACTACGCAATTTGTCTCACAAACTACAGGATGGGCCACCCAAAAAAACCAGCCCGCTTCAAACTATTCCATAACGGCATCGCCATTTGATGGGAGTGTTTGCAAACACAGCGCATATAGAATCTGTGGTATATATGCCCATACTCCGGGCTGGTTTTTCGTGGCCCACCTTCATACAACATGATCATAATGTCATTGTGAGGATCTATCCATTCAAGAGGGTGCGGAGATGCTGTCTGATTTGTCAGTTAGTGACATAATGGACAACATGCTGGGCATCAGGGCTGGCAACCCACACCCGACAAAGACCCTGTCCCACCTCTCTTGTTGGTACCCCTTACTAGCAAACCTGGCCTGGCTAACAGGACAGAGATCAGCACAGCTCCCGCCCTCATGGTGGTGGAGTCTGTTAAAGAAGTACTGCATACTCTATGCTTTTTACTCCACTAAAAGATTGAAAAAAAAAATATAGCTTCCATGACGTGCTCCGAATCTGACATGAAGCTGTGCCTTGACATCTTCACCGCATTGGCTATAAAGAACATGAGGTTTGCAGCTTCAGGGAGACCACAGAAGATAGAGAAGTATTTAAAACTATAATATGATCAAAAAGTGGTGGGTGTAGCCGTACTACAAACTACGGAATTGGCTCTACATGAAGTTAATACCACATAGATGTTCTCCATGAGTACGTGTAAAAGTGTTTACAACACAAAGAGCATCCACCTCCAGCATTTTCTGCTACATATGTAGAAATAAACCGAGAGGCCTACAGGAGAGCTGTTTGGGAGGCAAAGTTCCGCAAGGGACATGCAAATGAATGAATGAATGAATGTAGGAATAAAATTGTATCTCTGCAGTTATCTTCTATGGGTGGCTGCAGAGATACAATTTTATTCCTACATTCAGTTATCTTCTATGGGTGGCTTTTTTAAAATTGTAGTGTATGAGACTACAGAAGAGTTATTCAAATATCATGGACACACAAAAGAACAAATATATCCATACTACAAGAACTTAATATTGAAGAAGGCTGGCTAGTAAAGAGGATTAAAGAGAGAAAACTTAAATATTTTGGACACATTAAACGTCATGATAATCTAAAGAAGACCGTTTTGGAAGGGTACATAATGGGAAAAAGAAAGAGAAGAAGACCACGGCGAAGATGGCTGCAAGACATCGTTGATGATCTGCAAATGGATGCATCAGCAGCAGGACATCTTGCTCACAACCGAGAGGCCTACAGGAGAGCTGTCAGGGAGGCAAAATTCCGCAAGGGACATGCAAATGAATGAATGAATGAATGAGTGTATGAGACCATGATTGTAATATGAATAATATTAAAGATGAATACATGACTGTAATGAATAGTATTAAACATGAATGGTTTATGGAGTATCATCATCATCATCAGGTGCCGTGCCGACTGGCGTTGGCTATTATGCTTCTCCAGAGTACCTGATCCTTCATGCAGGCCATCAGTTCAGTTGGTGATCTCCTCTCACACCATCCCGTCAGACTGTCCAGTATCATTTCTCTTGGTCTTCCTCTTGATCTTCTTCCTTCTATTTTTCCTGTTGTTATAATATTTTCAATGCCCCCTCTTCTCATTGCATGTCCTATGAAAGTACATTGTCTCTCTCTTATCTTTTTGACAAGGTTTTTTGTCTCTCCAGCTCTTCTCATACATTCTTCATTAGTTATTTTTGCTGTCCAGGGGATTCGCAACATTCTTCTAATAAACCACATTTCTGCTGCTTCCAATGATTTTTGTGCAGACTTGCCTATTGTCCATGATTCACTTCCATACAACAAGATAGGTTCAATATAGCATTTTAGGACTCGTTTTCTAACATTCATTGATAAAGATGTGTTAGCTAATATGTTTCTCATTCTCTGAAATGCAGTCTTTGCTTGGCCTATTCTGTTCCTATTTTCTATTCTGCATTTCCCATCTGAAGTTATTACTGCTCCACGGTATTTGAATTTCTGCACCTGCTTTAGAATAGTTTCGTTTAATTTAATACTGCATGCTGGTGGATTCTGTTTCTTAGATATAACCATAGTCTCTGTCTTTTTTATGTTCAAAGTAAGGCCTTTCTGTTCACTTTCTTTGGCGACTTTATCCAAGAGATTTTGCAGGTCTTGTTGGTTCTCAGCTATCAGTACTGTGTCGTCAGCATACCGAAGGTTCTTAATATTGTATCCTCCAATTTTTATGCCTGGTTCTGTGATGATTGTTCTCAGAATATTCTCGCTGTACAGAGAAGAACGGTCTGGAGATAGTACACATCCTTGTCGCACCAGAGTATGGTCTGGATTATAACCATCACATTCCGGACATGTCCATATGTGATCAGATCCTCTCCTCAACGTATCCACCAGTGCCCTGTGGTTGATAGTGCCCGTCCTGTGTTGGCTGACAAATACCTACGTACGTCCAATGTGCCTCTAGCTGCTGGTCGTGCCAGTCTGTACTCCCAGCTCTCTCAGTCTAAGCAAAGATAAGGATTTGCTGCTCTTGGAAGTCCTCCACTCTGCCTGTTTCTCTGAGTCAATCAATCAATCAAGTGCCGTGCTGCGTGGCGCAGGCGATCATTTCTCTCCACAATTCTCTGTCTTTAGTCTTGGTTATGAGATTCACCGGTGATTTTCTTCCTAGCCACACTGACAGCCCATCCAGTAACTTCTCTTTCTCTCTCTCTCTCTCTCTCTCTCTCTCTCTCACTGAATGCGCTAACAATATCAGCTCGAGCCAGTGGCTGTCCATCAGCGATGACAGCAGGGCCACCCAACCTATCAACTCTCCTATTTCCATGGATGCCCAAGTGCCCAGGGACATAGACGAAGGTGACTCTGCGAATCGTTGATTTCTGCAGTGACTCGAGCCACCGCCTGCGTACAGAACCCGCCTCGACCTTCTGGATCGCACTCATTGGATCACTTAGCATGCAGACCCGGCACGATCCTGTGACCCCAGCCAGACGAATGCTTTCGCTACCGCCGTCATCTCCCATCGTCGTGCTGCTTGTGGTCATGGTGAAGACATCCCCCAGCTTCCTGGATTGCTCTGCCCAGCGAGCGTGCTGTGAGCGCCCATGCACTCCTCCGATGTCATAAAACGGTCCCCGTCTGTTTAATTAATTATCTTCCTGATTGGAGTTTTCACTGGTGAGGGGGGGGGGGGTGTTGACCTCAGCACTCACGGCAAGCGGATTCTGCTCCCTGTCCTCTTTGTCAAACCTGACAATACAAGAGAAGGCACGGGCACCCATTTCTCGCCCGGTGTTGATGCTTTTTAGGTTCGCAGACCTGGCTTGATATCTTCTTCCCGACCCATCCATGATCTGACCTTCTTTAGCCCGGCGCCCTTTTCTCTGAGGAGTTCTTAGTGCAGTGTGTGCTCCTTATCTGTTCTTATCTTAAAGTAGCCTGGCACCTTTTTCTTTGAGGAGTTCTTAGTGCAGTGTGTGCTCCTTATCTGTTCTTATCTTAAAGTAGCCTGGCACCTTTTTCTTTGAGGAGTTCTTAGTGCAGTGTGTGCTCCTTATCTGTGCTTATTTTGAGGTATGCACGTACCCTACCATATCTGGATCCTGTGATTCAACATATGATTGTAATAAATGACGTTAAACATGAATACATGATTGTAGTAAGGTAAGGTAAAGGTAATCCTGTCATGCCTTAGAGGCACATAGGGATATGGTGTTAGCGCCCATATTTTCCTTGACCTGTCAGCACACTAGAGGGTGATGTGGTCAGCATCTTTTCTTTCCCCAGCTCCAGAAGAGAAGAAGTCAGGTGCCTATTTCTACAGCTGGGTTATTGGGTTGCCTCCAACTGGATTCGAACCCTTAACCTTCGCCATGAGAGACACATATGCAACAGGACTAATGAACACCATTAAAAATGAATACATGATTACAATGAATACCATTAAATATCAATACATGTTTGTAATGAATAACATTAAACATGAACACATGACTGTAATGAATGACATTAAGCATGAATACATGATTGTAATGAATGATATTAAACATGAACATATGATAATTTTAATTAATAATGTCAAACTACACATATACGACTGTAATTATTTTTTAAAAGTTAAACATAAATATCCAGTTGTAATGAATAATATTAAATATATCAACATTCTTTAATCTCATAACTATATAATAAAAGTAGACATCTTCACACATACACACGTGTATATAGACTTTATTATTTAATATAATTGTCCAGTATATATCACATTAAATGTATGCACTGTGTGTTCAAGCGACGCTCTATGCAAAAACTATCGGTCTACGGCTGCAAATAATCTTGCATAAAAGGTAGAAAACACTTTGATGAAAACAAACAAAAAAACAGAATCCCAACACAAACTCTTGTTCCATCGAACCTTGCCTGCCTTTCAAATTTCTCTGAGACACTCACTGGCCAGTTTCCAAAAACAAAACAAAAAAGCCAAAAAGCCCATAAGATGAGATGTATAAGGTTTCTATATCGAAAACTAGTAGCTCATGATCTGTGTTGTCAAAATTGAAAGCTGTCGTCAGTCCAGTGACATTATCTTCGTGATAAGAGCTCATAAAGCTTTGATAGACTTTGTATATAAGTCATCTCTCTCTCTCTCTCTCTCTCTCTCTCAACCTTAAGTGCCCAAAGCACATGGGGCTTCTGCAAGGGTTTTCTACAAATGCCTGTTCTTTGCCTTTTTTCCGCTCTTGCTAAAGTGAGCCCTCTATTGCTCAACATCCTCTCTGTTGTTCTTCTTCACGTCTCCTTTGGGCTACCCTTGCTTCTGTTACCCCTGTGGTGTCCTTATAAGGCATAAGGAAGTGAATTTTGATGCATATGGTGATATTTAGCAGTGATATCATGTACTTGGTGGTGATACTGAAGTTCAAAAGGATTGCCAGGTATATATCTCAAACAGAAGTGAACATGATGATCCCAGTGTGTTAAATATTAAGATAGTCCTCAGAGATATGTAAATCTGGTGCTGATATCATAGATGCATGATTATGATATCAGAATTTGGTGATGATATTGAAGACAGTCTTGGAAGGGTACATAATGGGAAAAAGAAAGAGAGGAAGACCAAGGTGAAGATGGCTGCAAGACATCGTTGATCTGCAAATGGATGCATCAACAGCAGGCCATCTTGCTTACAATCCAGAGGCCTACAGGAGAGATGTTAGGGAAGCAAAGTTCCACAAGGTACATGCAAATGATTGATTGATTGATTGATTGACTGATTGAAGCATTTTATGACGATGTTCCACCCAGACAGCCTCCTTCTTTTTCTGTTATAAGCCAACAGAATAATGGACACGTTGCAGACACTGTGTGACTGTGGTTGTGCCGCGTTGCTTTCAAACTGAAGAGTTCAAACCCCTTTGGTTTGATTCTGAAAATCTCATGCTATTCTGCTGGAGCACTGTTCGCATTAAGGATCTGTCACATTCCATTATACATACATATGCAAGTCATATACATGACTATGTTATGCATTTAGTATTGCACTGTGGCATATATGCTGCTCTATGCTCCTTTCAATTGAAAAAAAACTCTTCTATATGAGGTTCTCAATGCTCGGTTCAGTTGTCTGTTTCATGGGAAAATAACATTTCTCTGAGATTATTTAACTAGAGAAACTTTTTTGTTTTAAAGCGTTGGTAGCCATGATTATTTTTGTAGAGATTTCCCATTTGTCAGAGAGATTCGATTCTGTTTCCTGTCTCCCATGTTCTGTACGATTATATACAAGTATATATCAACGTACAAGACTTTAAGCTGTTCTTTTCGTTATGTATATCTGCTGTCTTTTCTTCGCTTCTCATTTTGTAGATAACTGTCTCCCCTTACAATGTTTGTATTACCACGCAGTCTCAAACGTTGCAAGCTGGTTCAAGGTCTTATGAGGTTTTTCTCTCTGCCAGCTACATCGAGATTTTTTAAGCTGGCTCCTTTGTGCAAGTGATCCAAGAACTTATTTATAAAAATAAATAACAAACTACCCAGTTTATTCGTCGTCTTTCAGCCCAGCCAGCATATTGTCGTAAACACTGACTTTGGAGGATGATACTTGCTCAAATGTCATTGGACGGCGAGCAGACGGATAAACCAACGGTTGGAGTTCCGGTAGTTCGTCACTGGACACTCTTCTAGAGGATGACGTTGAAGACTGGTACTGCGTGTGCTGCTGTTGCTGCTCCTGCTGCTGCTGTTGCTGTTGGTAGTGGTAAGGGTTAATGGCTGTATCGCGTTGCAGAGTCTGAATATCCAGTTGACGGGGGGCATACAGATCTTGCTTCTGTTGACGTTGGTACTGCATCTGCTTTTCGTGGTAAGAGGACTGGCCGTGGGATTGTTTAGGAGGGATCATGGGGGTACGTTCAACAGGATTATCGTAGTCAAAGTCATCATCACCGACAGGAAACTGGCGCTCAAGCTGGCCTTGACTCTGCACATGGCCGTGACCCTGCACGAGGTAGCCTCTCTGTGGCTGAATCTCGCCGGTCACTGCGTGGACACCTTTGCCTTGTTTGTTTATGCGAGCGTACTCCAGGCTGTCATGTCGCTGTCTCTGGGGGTCAGAGACAATGTGAGTGACTGGGATGGATCTAAGCGTGGAGTACTGTGATCCAGAAGTCGACTCACTGAATCCGGACTCCTGGCCGTTGATGGCCGATACACTCTTAGGATAGGCGTACGTCGCATCTACAGAACTTGCTGAGCTGCCACCCCCAGAATAGATAACATGGCCTTGTCCTGGTCCATAACCAACCTGACCACCCCCAGAACCAACATAAACTTGTCCACTTCCATAGGAAACTTGGCTACCCGGAGAAGGAAATGGCTGGTTCCTATCCAGTGTAGTGATACGAATGCCGCCAGTTCCTACATCCAACCCTCCAACATTTCTACCACCAATACCACGCGGGTCAGACGGCTCACCAAAATAGACTGACCCACTCCCAAGGGAAGGGCTTCTCACCATCTGTGGGTGCGACCTCAGATCGACATTTGACCCCTGGATAGCATGTGGCGGACTCTCTCCGTAAGGTCCGACTTCCGGTGCCATGGTGACCTTCTTCTGGCCTGCAGTTCCATTCCTCTTTAGGGTGGAGTCGGCTGACTTGAGAGCGGATGGCCGACCAATGCTCGCATAACCAGGAAGGGTGTCAGTCATGTATTCATCCGTCCACGCCCTCTCCTTAAAATAAGACAAAAGGAAGTCACACAATCAGTTGATTTTGTTAACAAGTAACACTAACTAACAGTAACAAAGTTCCCTATTTGTTACAGTCTCTGAAAATACTTAGTTTTAATAAGAAACACATTTCTAACATTCTTCTTCTTCAGCTTTCCGGGCCATTAAGGCTCATTGCTGCAGATAAAGTTCCCCTCAAAGTTCCCCTGGCCTTTCAGGGTGGGGTCTGGAGCATGGGGCCAACGACCCCATCTCCGTAAAAAAAAAAAAGATTAATGTTATGGAACAGATAGAGAAGCCACATTCCCAACATTAGCTTTTTTTTTTTCAAAATGCAATGGAAGATACTGGAACCAGTACTAAAGGCATTCCTTGATACATAACAGCACTGCATGATGTTTAGACGAAAAAGGCATTTTGATTTCTAAGTGTGTGAATTTTTCTCGTCTTGTCTTTCCTCTTTCCTCATATACCTTTCATTATTGATGGGTCAAACAGACGCCTTGATAGGGCTCGGCGATTTGCTTCATATAATGAGATATTTAAGGTTTATATTCTCCCTGTGTTTTCTATGAGCAGTAAAGAGATACACCGCCGGCTTGCTGGGTTAGTCGCGGAATTTAACCCAGGGGAGCTCATCTCCCTGAGCGAGTCAGAGCTCCGTTAGCCAGCAGCCTCACGGACAGCCGTTCCCAACCTGTACAAAAGAGGGTGTGGGGTTGACCTGTGTGTACACGGGACATCGGCAAGCTGCTAATTTTTCGCTTTTCACTTCACTAAAGAGAAGCTATGTGACTCCAAACACTGCTGGATGCAAGGTCAGAGGAAGTGTATGAATACTCTCCTTTATACCGTCCCTTGCTCACTGCCTAATCTTCACTCCTTCAAGGGTTTCGGTTGCTGTTGAGGTTGTTGAGCTAAATAAGACAGGACTGTTGTATAAGTTTCATGTTATGCTCTTAACAAACAAAATCTCTAGTTCACAACATATACGTATGCTGGACCAAATGAGAAGCCATTGATTTACACAGTTTAGATAATCAAAAGAGTAACGGCGGGCCTTGTATTTGATTTACACAGTTTGGATAATCAAAAGAGTAATGGCGGGCATTGTATTTGATTAACACAGTTTAGATAATCAAAAGAGTAATGGCGTGCCCTGTATTTGATTAACACAGTTTAGATAATCAAAAGAGTAATGGCGGGCCTTGTATTTGATTAACACAGTTTAGATAATCAAAAGAGTAATGGCGGGCCTTGTATTTGATTAACACAGTTTAGATAATCAAAAGAGTAATGGCGGGCCTTGTATTTGATTAACACAGTTTAGATAATCAAAAGAGTAAAGGCTGGCCTTGTATTTGATTAACACAGTTTAGATAATCAAAAGAGTAAAGGCGGGCCTTGTATTTGATTAACACAGTTTAGATAATCAAAAGAGTAAAGGCGGGCCTTGTATTTGATTAACACAGTTTAGATAATCAAAAGAGTAATGGCGGGCCTTGTATTTGATTAACACAGTTTAGGTAATCAATAGGTAATGGCGAAAGGCCCGTACTTGATTAAAGCAAACTGGTTAATCAGTAGTATAAAGGTGGGGGGGCCGTACTTGATTACAGCAAAATGGTTAATCAGTAGTATAATGGGGGGGGGGGGGAAGGCCCGTACTTGATTAAAGCAAACTAGTTAATCAATAGTATAATGGGGGAGGCCCGTACTTGATTAAAACTGATTGGCTAATCAATAGGGCAATCTCGAGCCCCGAACTTGATTAAAACGGATTGATTCATCAATAGCGTGATGGCTGGAGGAGAAGGAATGCAATGAAGGGGGAGAAATAGTCTTTCATCACCTTAAGAAAATCCTCTTGGGAGTCCCTGACTGCGGCCATCGTAAGAAAAATCCTCGTCTTTGGTGATTACAGTTACCTGCTTCTTACATTCGTGGCCTTCCTTCGGCAGCAGTGGACAACATAAGAGAGGAAAGTAGGTCATAACATGTTCCGGGACCTTGATGACTTCTCCCATTTTTTAAGGTTGGGTGGGAGGGAGTAGTATGTTCCAGTATCTTGATGACTTCTCCCATTTTTAAGGTTGGGTGAGAGGGAATAGTATATTCTGGGACATTGATGACTTCTCCCATTTTTTAAGGTTGGGTGGGAGGGAGTAGATTGTTCCAGGACCTTGATGACTTCTCCCATTTTTAAGGTTGGGTGGGAGAGAGTAGTATGTTCTGGGACCTTGATGACTTCTCCCATTTTTTAAGATTGGGTGGGAGGGAGTAGTATGTTCCGGGACCTTGAGGACTTCTCCCATTTTTAAGGGTGGGTGGGAGGGAGTAGTATGTTCTGGGACCTTGATGACTTCTCCCATTTTTTAAGATTGGGTGGGAGGGAGTAGTATGTTCCAAGGTTGGGTGGGAGGGAGTAGTATGTTCCGGGACCTTGAGGACTTCTCCCATTTTTAAGGTTGGGTAGGAGGGAGTAGTATGTTCCGATGCCTTGATGACTTCTCCCATTTTAATGCTAGGTAGGAGGGAGTAGTATATTCTGATGCCCTGATAGTTTCTCCCATTTTTAAGGCTAGGTAGGAGGGAGTAATTTGTTCCGATGCCTTGATGACTTCTCCCATTTTTAAGGCTAGGTAGGAGGGAGTAGTATGTTCCGATGCCTTGATGACTTCTCCCATTTTTAAGGCTAGGTAAGAGGGAGTTGTAAGTATGAATGAATGAATGTATGAATGAATGAGTTGACGAAAATTAAATTTACCGTTTGAACTGATTGATCTCTTGTTCCGTAGAAGAAGAAGGCATAGAGGCAGATGAAAAGGCAGAAGATGATACCAACGACTCCAAACCCGAACATGATGCCCCCGACAATTTGAAGCCTGGGGAGGGAAAGAAACACAAGATAATATATTCAGCCATTTTAATGAGAAAACTCTCAGGTGTGCTTTATACAGATTTGTCTCTCTGTCTTCCTCTGCCTATATGTCTCTCTCTCTCTCTCTCTCTCTCTCTCTCTCTACCTCTCTTTATCTCTACTTCTTTGAAAAAGATTTAGGTAGTTTTCTTGCTCTTTGTGTATATCGTATGTCTGTTTGTGAATCTACAGAGTGTACGTCTATTTATGAAACCATATACTGTATGCCTGTTTGTGATTCTACATAGTGTATGTCTATTTGTGAAACCATATATTGTATGTCTGTTTATGAGTCTATATAGTGTACGTCTATTTGTGAAACCATATACTGTATGTCTGTTTGTGAGTCTATATAGTGTACGTCTATTTGTGAAACCATATACTGTATGTCTGTTTGTGAGTCTACATAGTGTACGTCTATTTGTGAAATCATATACCGTATGTCTGTTTGTGAGTCTATATAGTGTACGTCTATTTGTGAAACCATATGCTGTATGTCTGTTTATGAGTCATGTCTATTTATGAGTATATATGGTCTATGTCTATTTGTGAGTTTATATAATCTATATATTTGTGAATCTATATAGTGTATGTCTATTTGTGAATCATGTCTATTTGTGAGTCCATATAGTGTTATGCCTATTTGAGAGTCTATATATCGTATGTCTGTTTTTCAGACTATATATTGTATGTATATTTTTTTGAATCTATATACTGTATGCTTATTTATGAATCTTTTTATTGTCTGTCCAAAATGTGAGTCTGTATACTGTATACTTCAAAGGCATTGAAAATATTATAACAACAGGAAATATAGAGGGAAGAAGAGCCAGGGGAAGACCAAGAGAAATGATACTGGACAGTCTGACGAGATTGTTTGAGAGGAGATCACCAACTGAGCTAATGGCCTGCATGAAGGACTGTGTACTCTGGAGAAGCTTAATAGTCAAAGTCAGTCGGCTCGGCACCTGATGATGATGATGATGATAAACTGTATGTCTCTAAGTGAGTCTATATACGGTATGCCTGTTTCTGAATCTATATACCGTATGTCTGTGAATTAATATACTACATGTCTGTTTGTGAATCTATACACTGCATGTCTATTTGTGAATCTATCTAAATCAGTCTGAATGTCTATCGATCCTTCTGCACACAAACCAACGGATCATATCCACCAGCCCATACTTTCGTCTGTCTCTATCGTTTGTCTAATGCCAGGTAGTCCACGCGTCAGTTTGATCTATTCCTGCCACTCATGCATGCAGACAGCTTACCCTGGGCTTCCAATTCCTCCGCCAATAGCCAGAAAGATCATCCCCAGAATGAACAAGATGGCAGCCAATGTGAAGACTACCATCAGGACACGCCTCTTCACCAGCCAAGTATGATGGCGTCCAAGCTGCAGTTTGGGTGAGCCAGAACCCCCGCTGTTGTCATCATCGCTGTCGTCAATGAAGAAGCACATGGTAGCGGTCGGTGTCCAAAGAGGGTGCCTCTCCCAATGAAGTTTTGTAGCTGTCTGTAAGACTTGATATAGTAAAAAATAACGGACGGGGTGTTACACTGACTTTAGGAGGCGGGGCCAAGTGTTTACACTGACTTTAGGAGGCGGGGCCAGGTGTTTACACTGACTTTAGGAGGCGGGGCCAGGTGTTTACACTGACTTTAGGAGGCGAGGCCAGGGGTTTTAATCATCAGTAATGAATCTGATATGTTCTTTGTAAAACAACCTTCGTTTCATGAGTTGATTGACATCACTTCTGAGCTTGTGAAAAAAAAGAGCTCTGTAATTAGGTTATGAAAGTCTTTGATAATGAATCATCTGTTCTTTGAACTTCGGTGAAAATTCTGCATAGTTATATATTACTAGAAGGCTAATATCCTGCTTGTATGTTACGTGGTCAAGCGTTATATTCCTTATATCAGCATGAATATCTCCCGTGCTTTGTAAAGCGTGTGCTCAGTTTGGATGTGCTGTCCACTGATTCTTTCTCCTATGGGATTTCAGTGTGATATCTCGAATGCGGAATTCTCGCCTCGGTCTTTACGATGAACCTGTGAAGAGAGAGAGAAAGAAAAACAAGAAACGTTTCAAACATCTTATAACGCTGTCGGCGATCTGTGTTTCTCTCTCATTAACAAATGCTGAATGAATTATTGTGACTGGGTGAAAGCTGTATGATGAAGGGCAGAATGTTAGACGAGCCTGCGTGCCCAATTCTTAACCCTTTGAAAATAAAGTATGTTTCGTTCGTTCGGTCGTTCTCTCTCTCTCTCTCTCTCTCTATCTCTCTCTCTACATCAGGGTTTCTCAGTCTGGGTTCACCGAGTAACTGTATGGTTTTGCAACGGATCTGCTGTGGTTTCGCCAGAGATCGTGACTGAAAGATCCCTTTTCAGGCAATTCTCACGGACTGAATGCCTGCTTACGGTTGGAAAAAAAAAAGAAGTAATAATGCAGTGGATCCCATTTCCACCACCCCCCCCCCCCCCCTGATATACCTGGAAACGAAACAGCGAACACCCTAGCGAAAGAAGGAGGTAAACTACCACAGAGAGACACCAGAATATCATTAGAGGAGGCAAAAACGCTGATAAATCTCAGCCTGCGAGAACAGATGGGAGAACGAGCACCCAGGCCTCCAAAGAGGTGAAGCCTACTAGCAGCTAGACAGAGAGGAGCAAGTCATCTGAGGCTACATGCCGGGCACACCAGGCTAAGATACCATCTGTACAACAAATTCAAGACAGGATCAACTGACCGATGTGCATGTGACATCAGTAGGGATGACAGCAGATCGCATACTGCAGGAGTGGCCATTCTATGAGCAACAGAGGAGGCAAATCTGGCTAACGATCACAGCGGTCCAAAATAAACTGTATGGGGATGTCCACGCGACCTTCAGATGACTACCAACTACGTAAAACGTATACAAGTCAACGTCTGAAAGAAGAAGAAGGAAGGAAGGAATCTGACGTACAGTTCTCCGCTGGTCCAAGAGTTTATTTCTTCTCACTTTCACCATTATTTTACCTCCCTCCCCCTTTTCTCTGTTCTTTCTATCTATCTATCTATCTATCTATCTATCTATCATCTCTTTTCTCTCCTTTCCTGTCTCCTCTTTTTTTTCTCAGTCTTAATATCCCATCCTTCTCTCTCTCTCTCTTTTGTTTTCTCCCACCCTCTCTTTATCGAAGAGCAGAATGTCAGATCGGCCTGCTTGTCCAATTCTTCACCCGTCGAAAATAAACTACGTTCCCCCGCTCTTTCGTACACACACACGCGCTCGGCTCCAGGTAGATAAACTAGCCAGATATCGTTTCATATTTCATCCCCAAGAGCAGTTAATCTGGCGTGGTCGCTGGCTGTTGCGCTACATTTTCATTTCATAACCTAGCGCACACATGCACAGGATCTCTATCTAGAATTTCTTGCACCTTCCAGTGTTCCGGCGCACGTGCTGTAATCTCTCTTAAAACACACATAGATAAAGAAGAAACGCCAGCAATGCTTCCAGCAGGCCAGGAATAAAACTGCCTGTCAAGGAATGTAAACACATCAGCCATCAGGAATTCTGTCTCAGAGAGCTGGGCTAGCGGAGAAGGTGAGGTCAGAGGTCAAGAGGTTAGGAGAGAATCCTAAGAGAGGCAGCTTGTACAAGAACAAGATGGCAGCTGTCAGTTTTAGTTGAAACGTTTCTTTTCTTTTCTTTTTTTAAAAATGTTTTTAAAACATGTTTTGGCTTTGCCGTTGGGTTTTTTTTTCCAGCAGATAAGAAGTTAAGCAGTAAACGGTGTGTTTGTTTCTTAAGATAAGTTTGAATTTTAATTTAGACAATATATATTTTTTAAAAAGTGGTAACGGAAATGGAGGTGAATGCGTTTGGGAAGCGTTTTATCGTTTGGACAAGTTAGACGAAAGTTAGCCAAGACCTTGACCTGTCTCGACTAGCTAACCTAAGCTGGTCAAGACCTTGATCTGTCTCGACAAGCAAGCAAACAAAAACTGGCCAAGACCTTGACCTCTTCTCTCGACAAACGAACAAAACCTGGCCAAGACCTTGACCTCTCTCGACACACGAACAAAATGACCTTGACTTGTCTCCACGAGCTATTCGGAAAACAGGCCATTCCCACATGTCAAACGAAACAAAATAGTGGAGCCTGAAAAGATACATGATTGTTAAAACCACTCCCGAACGAAGGTTACACGCACATGTAATTCTTCATCTCTCACGCACCTACTTCTTTCAGTGCTCACATCTTCCTGCATAAAGCAGTCTCCGTAACCCGCTCATAATCCGACACGGTGCTGTGCTTCGGCATTTTCGCTGCATCGGCTGCGAAGAACATCACGCTCGCAGTTCCAGGGAAGAAGAAGAAGAAGAAGACATAAATAGCAAAAATTGTTCCTCCTTAAGATCAAGTTTACGGAAAGAAAAGATTAAGCCATGGATTTCAAGCACGGGTTCCCATCATGGGTTCCCATTATGAGTTCCAATCATGAGTTCCCATCATAAGTTCCCAGCATGGATTAAAATCATGAGTTCCCATCATGCGTTCCCATTATTGAGTTCCCATCATAAGTTCCCAGCATGGATTAAAATCATGAGTTCCCATCATGCGTTCCCATTATTGAGTTCCCATCATAAGTTCCCAGCATGGATTAAAATCATGAGTTCCCATCATGCGTTCCCATTATTGAGTTCCCATCATAAGTTCCCAGCATGGATTAAAATCATGAGTTCCCATCATGCGTTCCCATTATTGAGTTCCCATCATAAGTTCCCAGCATGGATTAAAATCATGAGTTCCCATCATGCGTTCCCATTATTGAGTTCCCATCATAAGTTCCCAGCACCACTTACCATCACGAGCTCCCAGCACGAGTTCTCAGTATGGGTTTCCATCATTAGTTGCAAGTTCCCGACATAATTTCCCAGCACGAGTTCTCAGTATGGGTTTCCATCATTAGTTGCAAGTTCCCAGCATAATTTCCCAGCACGAGTTCTCAGTATGGGTTTCCATCATTAGTTGCAAGTTCCCAGCATAATTTCCCAGCATGAGTTACCAGGATGGGTTCCTAGCACGGGTTTCCAGCATGAGTTCCCATCATGAGTTCCCATATGGGTTCCCAACATGGGTCCTGCTTCGTCTGAATTCTCATGGCGTTCACACTAACTCCATTTCTACACTTTCCTTTCACAAGCTTCCATTTCTGTCACTATTCGGCCTCTGTTAGGACTTCAGTTCCGTCCTTTACGTTTTTTTTTTACATTATTATCCTCTCTTTGGCTAATGTTTCTATGTAACATTGTTGCTGTGGAGAATAAAGTTACGGGAGCCGAAACACTGAATGTCGTTTGGCGGACGGATTTCTATATCTACCTATCAGATTGCTACGTCCATCTACATATCAGATTTATTTGTCTGTCAACCTATCAGATTTCTGTGTCTGTCTACCTATCAGATTTCTATGTCTATCTACCTATCAGATTTCTATGTCTATCTACCTATCAGATTTTTATATCTATCAACCTATCAGATTTCTTTGTCTACCTATCAGATTGCTATGTCTATCAACATATCAGATTTCTATGTCTGTCTAGCTATCAGATTTCTATGTCTATTTACCTATCAGATTTCTATGTCTATCAACCTATCAGATTTCTATGTCTATCTACCTATCATATTTCTATGTCTATCTACCTATCAGATTTCTATATCTATCAACCTATCAGATTTCTTTGTCTACCTATCAGATTTCTATGTCTATCAACCTATCAGATTTCTATGTCTGTCTAGCTATCAGATTTCTACGTCTATCTACCTATCAGATTCCTATGTCTATCAGCCTATCAGATTTCTTTGTCTACCTATCAGATTTCTATGTCTATCAACCTATCAGATTTCTATGTTTATCTACCTATCAGATGTCTACATCTATCTACCTATCAGATTTATATGTCTATCAACCTATCAGATTTCTATGTCTATCAACCTATCAGATTTCTATGTCTATCAACCTATCAGATTTCTATGTCTATCTACCTATCAGATTTCTATGTCTATCAACCTATCAGATTTCTATGTCTATCTACCTATCAGATTTCTATGCCTATCAACCTACCAGATTTCTATGTCTGTCTACCTACCAGATTTCTACGTCTACCTATCAAGTGCCGTGCCTACAGACGTTGGCGGACATAACCCTCCACAACCCCCTGTTCTGTGTTGCCTCTATGAGTGGTTCTGGTGTCCTCTTTACATGTCCATCTTGCCAATCCATCCAAGATTTTCTCTCTTGGTCCACCTCGGCCTCTTTTCCCTTCTAACTTTCCTGTTATCACGATGTGTTCCAGTTTATCTCTTCTCATGACACGTCCTATAAATTCAGACCGTCTTTTCCCCTGATTGTTGTAATTACTTGTCTTCTTGAATCGGTCTCTCTCAAAATTTCTTCATTTGATTTTCTTGGCCGTCCATGGCGTCCTGTTATCTTCACAGAAACCACATTTCCGTGGCTTCCACTCGTTGCTGTATCTCTTTAGTAACTGCCCAGGCTCCACGTCCGTAGATCAGAACTGGCTCTATGTAGCACTGGAGAACCCTTTTCCTTACACTCAGTGACAGCGATATGTTGCGCAACATACTTTTCGCCCTTTCTGTGTCTGTGTAGAAATAAACACCTGCGATAACTTCTGACTTCGGATATCAAGCTCAGACTGCCCGTACAGATGAGTTGGGTACAATTTTTTTTATAAATAAGAAACTACGAGGCTTTGGTACGGTAAAGTAAGAGAACAAATTTTGTAGGATTAGACCTGGATAAAATCGTAGACAAATCACTTCAGTGAGACGTGAGAGAAAGAAAACTCACAAGAGAATTACCTGGGATTCGAACCACGGACTCCGGTAGGACGAGCAGCCGTCTAGCCACGAGAGAACAGCGTACTATCGACTTGGCCAACTAGCACCCCCCAAAAAAGGTGTTTTGCTGGCATAGTCTTTAGTAATTGCTCAGTAGACACGAGGGATCGTGACACCCGGACAGAAACGAGGTGCTAGATGGGGTGCTAGTTGGCCAAGTCGATAGTGCGCTGTTCTCTCGTGGCTAGACGGCTGCTCGTCCTACCGGAGTCCCGTGTTCGAATCCCAGGTAATTCTCTTGTGATTTTTCTTTCTCTCACGTCTCACTAAAGTGCTTTGTCTACGATTTTTCCAAGGTCTAATCCTAGAAGATGAGTTAGGTGAGCGTTTTATTTCTACGTTCAGAGTAGCTTCAGTATGACGCCATTAAGTGGCGGTGCACCTGATACATCGCTTCATAAACGGGAGGCCTTCGGAGGCTGTGTGGATGACAACAGAATGGTTTATCAGAAGGGTAAGCTGGGACAGAGTAGTTTTTGCACCGCCTTATAAAACTCCTTTTTTTATCAGATGGCCTGCAAGGGGCAAGGCCTGAATGTGATTGGCCGCTCTCGACTCTCGGGCTTGCTATATAGAATTATTACCCCTAGCGCAGAGGCCAGTTAGGGATCTGGTGACAGGTTAAGGGGTCAGCAGTTTTAGAGCTGTGGGATGCTAGTTTGGATTTAAGTGTCAGAGTCCTAGGGATCGATTTCCTCTTTCTCTCTCTCTCTCTCTCTCTCTCTCTCTCTGTATCTTTACCTCTCTCTGGCTTCCTCTCTGCCTTTCTCTATTCTACACCTCTCTCTCTCTATCTATTTCTCTCTCTCCCTCTCTCCCCCTATCGCTGTTTCTTTCCCATTCCCCCCTTTCTCTCTCCCTGTACCTATTCCCCCGCTCTTTCCCTCTCTCGTCTTTCTCTTCCTCGCTCTTTGTCTCTCTCTCCTTTTCTCCCTTCTCTCTCTCTATTCCCCCTCTCCCTCTTTCTCTCCTCTCTCTCCCTCTCTCTAATCCCCCCTTCTTTCTACCTCTTTCTCTCTCTCCCTCTCCTCTCTCTCTCTCTCTCTCCCTCTTCTTCGATAAAGACCAGACCAATGTTTTTGCAGTAGGTGAAGTGAACACTTGATGTTATTTTTTTTAATCATGTTTCCCGCCTTGGGGGGGGGGTATACATTACTTCTTTAACAGACTCCACTACCATGGGGACTGTGACGATCGCCGCCGCGTAAACCATGCTCGGCTTGCTACTGAGGGTCTTGGTCAGCTATGGTTCGCTAACCCTGACACTAAGACGCCATCTATGAGTCGGAGACTGTCAAATCGAACAGCGTCTTCATCCACCGAAAGACAATAGGTTCGATTCTCGCTCTGCCGCGCTCTAATATACCCTACTGTAAAAAAATTGGTACTCCACACACAGTACTGAGGAAAAAAGTATGTCTCTGAAACCGGGAATTATCTACTTGCAAAGGGAGAGAATACGTTGTGTACATGTGAATATCTGTTCTATAAATACAAAAAAATTCACCTGAAAGGAATTTAAAAAAAAAAAAAAAACATTTCTCTCTCCTCCTCTTCCAGTGTCACGACTGACCCACTTCCTCGCATAACCTTTGATCTCATTCCAACCCCCCCCCCTCCCCCCAGAGCTGGATCCAGCACGTGGGGGGTGCAGGTTAAAAACAGGAAGGAGCCAGGAAAGACACACGGCCCTCCGTGCTCCGGCATACAACCTTCGCATAAACACACGGTTTCTGCCGGAGATTCGGTAAGTCTGTAAACGCTCGCCGGTTTTTTTCGGAGAGATGTTTGGTTACACGTATGACTCATCACTTCCTAGTCAAGGGATGTAACTGCACGAATCTCAATCACGGAGATTATACATGATGTCCGCCATTTTCTTGAGAGGAAAATAAATAAATAAATAAATAAATTTCTTGTTTCTTTCTCTTTTAGGCTGAAAGTTAATTCTGTATATTGTTTCTGTTTTCTTTTAATAGGATTGAAAGCTGTGCTCACTTACGCAGTGATGATAAATGTAAATGTAAAACCGCCGTTTTCATGCCATTAAGGCACAAGTTGAATTCTTTCCAGACTAAATGTTTACGAAGAATTAGAAAAATATTTTGGCCAAACACCATAAGAAATAACATCTTATTAGTAGAAATGCAGATGAAACCACTGACAACAATTACTGAGGAAAGACGCTGGCGATGGTTGGGACATGTGCTCCGAATGACTGACAACTCACTACCAAAAATAGCACTAAGATGGACACCACAGGGGAACAGAAGTAAGGGTAGACCAAAAGAGACATGGAGAAGAACAACAGAAAGGATGTTGAGCAATAGAGGGCTCACCTGGGCAAGAGCAGAAAAAAAGGCGAAAGACAGGCATTTGTGGAAAACCCTTGCGGAAGCCCCATGTGCCCTGGGCACTTAAGGTTCAGAGAGAGAGAGAGAGAAGGCACATTCGGGATGCGGTGTAAGGCCCGTATTTCCAAGATCTTCGGCACATGAAAGTCTGATGTGGTCAGTATCACGCCTGGCCGCGTTTACCTTCCCAGATTTCTCTGGTACCCGTTTTTTAGAGGCTGGGTGGACCCCCGGGGGGGGGAGCATTTTTTGGTGTGATGATGTCAGAAAAAAAGGGCCCCCACTGCTGGAACTTGAACTCCATACCACTGGATTAGTAGACCAAGTGCCTAACCACACAGCTAACCAGGCTTTGATAATAGTGGCGGTGACGAAATATAATGATGGCTGATTCTCACTGTTTCACACATTTGCAGGAGAGAGAGACGGGGGGGGGGGGGGAACAGAAGAGGGAGAAGGGAAGAGAAAAAGGGAGAGGAAGAGAGAGAGAAATGAAAGAAAGATAATAGAGAGAGGGGGGACAGAAGAAGGAGAAGGGAAGAGAAAAAGGGAGAGGAAGAATGAATGAATGAATGAATAATCTTTATTTTTCAAGGATAAAGAACTGGGCACGTAGGCCCGTCTTACATTCTGCCCTTCATCACTCCATCTTTCATTCTTCCCACACACTTGATTTAATAAAGAGAGAGAGAGAAATGAAAGAAAGACAATAGAGAGAGAGGGGGGGAACAGAAGAGGGAGAAGGGAAGAGAAAAAGGGAGAGGAAGAGAGAGAGAAAAATGAAAGAAAGATAATAGAGAGAGAGAAGAGAGAGAGAGAGAGAGGTGGAGACAGAAGAAAGGGGAGAAATTTTTGAAGTTTTTCTCGACAAGAACGAATAAATGAGTCCATCTGACAGTAGGACTTTCATCTCTGAACTTTCTTTATGACCCAAAACATTGATAATACGTATAATCTTACGTCTTACATCCTTCCCGTGCCGTTAAACGTCACACAGGGCTCACATGGTAGTTCGCCAAGTTTTCCTGTTTTCGGCCAGCTTTTTCAACCTCATCAAGGGATTTTACGCCTACTAATTTGGCCTCTCTTAACAATGTCCTCTTTAGAGTTTCACGTGGTCGACCCCTTCATCTTCGGCCTTTTGTGTCCCACTTGATAGCTTATTTTGGGATTCTCTGACTGCTTCTTCCCATCACGTGAGGGGGTCGATATATTTACATCCTCCCTGTTCTCATCACCCATGAGACAGGTCGCTGTGTGCTCATCTGCGGTGTTCTTGAAGCCCTTTCCACTATATACTGAGTAATTTTGAAACATATAATACAAGCATAATATACAGACGTAATGAATAGTAATAATATATAAACTTAAAAACTGTTAGTGTATTTTCTGCTCCTTATTTCACTTTCGCTTCTTCTTGTGTTATTATTGTTCCTAAATACTCTAAATTTGTCTACTTGCTTTAGCTCTTGTGGTTTTTTTTAAATTTTATTCTGATGTTACATTTTTTTTTCTGGTGACTCATTCCAACTAATACGCACTTAATGTTCCAAAAGCCTGAATCTGTCAATCTATGGTCCCATTTAGCCCACCCTCGAAACATTAAATTTCCAGCCTGGAAGAGGGGAAAATTTCCCACTGCTTGAGAACCGCGACTTACTGTATCCTACATCTCTCTCTCTCTCTCTCTCTCTCTCTCTCTCATGAACACATACACGCAAGCTGGCACGTGTCCACAATCTTGTGTAACTTCAGCGCTTTTCAAACTTTTCCCCCAGAGCAACATTTTGTTGCTAGCTGTTGCTCTTGCTACTGTTCCTGTTTATGAGTCGCGTTAGCGCAGTGGATTAGTCACTCGCTCGCCGACCAGGCTACCCAGCTGAGGTTTTCACTTACCACAGTGGCGGTCAGACCGTGGCTCGCAAAAAAAAAAAAAATCCCGGGGTTCACTCAGTATCAACAACAACAACAACAACAACAACAAACAATGTGGCTATTCTCCAATTCTAATGAAGATCCTAAAAGAATGCACAAGAGGCGCTTTTCTGTGGGACACGGTCAATCGTGGTCTAAATATTTCAGAAATATCTTATGTCAAACGCACGGGGTTTACCTGTCTCTGAACATACAATTAATATACGCATTATAGTGCTATATGGACGCAGCAGCAGCAGGCCATCTTGCTCATAACCGAGAGGCCTACAGGAGTGCTGTTTGGGAGGCAAAGTTCCGCAAGGGACATGCAAATGAATGAATGAATGAATGCAGGGAATACTGCTATATGATTTTGAAACGTGGACAGTCAACGAAAAGATGTCAAAGAAACTGAAAGCAACAGAGACGTGGTTTTGGAGAAAGATGCAACAAATACCCTGGACAGACAGAAAAATAAAATAAATAAACGAAGAGGTCCTCAAAGAATTTTCATAACAACGAAAACTAGGTCAAATGATAAGAAAAAGACGGTCAAAATTGTTCAGATAAGTTACGAGAAGACATAAACTGGAAAAACTAGTAATGTCTGGAAAATTCAGGTGAAAAAAAAAGAGAGGAAGGCCAAGAGAAAAAATATCTCAGTGGACTGACTAAGTGGCACGGGAAAAGAAAAGCATCTGAACTAATCGGAAACACCAAGATCACTAACGCTTTTCGGCGACCAAGAAGAAGAAAGAAGAAGACGAAAGAAGAAGAAACAAATAGGACAGAAGAAGAAGAAAGATGAAGAAGAAATAAGAAAGATGAAGAAGAAATAAGAAAGAAGAAGGAGGAGGAGGAAGAAGAAGAAGAAATAAGAAAGAAGAAGGAGGAGGAAGAAGAAGAAGAAGAAATAAGAAAGAAGAAGGAGGAGGAGGAAGAAGAAGAAGAAATAAGAAAGAAGAAGGAGGAGGAAGAAGAAGAAGAAGAAATAAGAAAGAAGAAGGAGGAGGAGGAAGAAGAAGAAGAAATAAGAAAGAAGAAGGAGGAGGAGGAAGAAGAAGAAGAAATAAGAAAGAAGAAGGAGAAGGAGAAAGAAGAAATAAGAAAGAAGAAGGAGGAGGAGGAAGAAGAAGAAGAAATAAGAAAGAAGAAGAAGAAAGAAGAAAGAAGAAGAAAGATGATGATGATGATGACGACGATTAACTCTTTTCAGGGGTAATAATACAAACATTGACAATTTACCACAGAAAAAAAGTTCCTGTCTGGGGAGCTGTCAGGCAAACACAAACCCACGTGTTGAATCAACTCAAGTAAATTACTACGCAAGCTTACAGCTGAAAGTCCTTTCATCCAGACATATTGTTGTCTTTTAATGACTTGGGGCATGCCATGATAGAAAGGAAAATGATTATCATTGTTATTCTTCGTCTTCTTCTTCTTCTTCTTGGAACTGCGAGCTGGTGTTTCTTTGCAGCCGATGCGGCGAAGGTATTGAGGCACAGCGCGGTATCGGATTGGGAGATGGTTATCGCGGCTGTTTTTGTTTTTGTTTTTTTTGTTTTTTCGGTCTCTGAGTGGAACTAAAAAGCAGGGGGGTTGTGCAGTACTTCTTTAGCGGGCTCCACCACCATGGGGGGAACTATGGCTATCAGTGCCCCCGTTAGCCAGGGTAGGCCTGGTACTGTGGGTACCAGCGGAGACGTGGGACAGGGTTTTGATCAACTATGGTTCGCCAACCCTGACTGTAGCATTGTCAGCTATGGTTCTCCAACCCTGACTGCAGCATGTCAGCTATGGTTCTCCAACCCTGACTGCAGCATGTCAGCTATGGTTCTCCAACCCTGACTGTAGCATGTCAGCTATGGGCCGCCACTCCTAAATCTAGCGTGTCAGCTATGGGTCGCCACTCCTAACTCTAGCATGTCAGCTCTAGGTCGCCAACCCTAACTCTAGTACGTCAGCTCTAGGTCGCCAACCCTAACTCTAGCATGTCAGCTCTAGGTCGCCAACCCTAACTCTAGCACGTCAGCTTTAGGTCGCCAACCCTAACTCTAGCACGTCAGCTTTAGGTCGCCAACCCTAACTCTAGCACGTCAACTCTAGGTCGCCAACCCTAACTCTAGCATGTCAGCTCTAGGTCGCCAACCCTAACTCTAGCACGTCAGCTTTAGGTTGCCAACCCTAACTCTAGCACGTCAGCTCTAGGTCGCTGAGTGCTAAAACCTACATCATCTTCGGCCCCTCCCCTCTTTTTTTTTCTCAGATATCATCACCAGATGTCACTAAAGGACCCATGGAACATCAAAAGCGCTGAGTTTCCCGTTTTGCTGCCGTACACCGGTAGTTCCCATCCACAGGTCGCTGCTCAAAAGAGATGGCGGAAAGGTCTCTAGATACAGAGGTCAACCGTGAATAAAGTGCACAGACCAAGACAAGTACCCTGTTGCCGTGTGTGTCTTTCTCTTTAGACGAGGTCAGGGGAGAAAACTGTATAAAAACCCCAACAAAGGGCAAAGGGAAACCACCGCCGTACAGCCATTTCCTTGTCAAATCATGCTTCAGAAATATGTTTAAAACGGTGAAAGATGATCACCAGCGCTGTCCGGTACAACACATTGCAGATTTACAGTCCAGCTCACAAACGAGTGGCGAAGTGGTCAGTGCACTAATCTCTCGTGGCGAAGATCGGGAGGGGGGAGGGGGGTTGAATCCGGCCGGTGGCGCCCAGTCACCCAGGCTGTAGAAATGGGTACCTGACTTGAGTTGGGGGGAAGGAACGGCTGCCAGGCATGACGCTGACCATATCACCCTCTAGTGTGCTGACAGGTCAAGGAAAATACGGGCACTAACGCCATATCCCCCTATGTGCCTCTAAGACATGGCAGGGTTACCTTTACCCACAAAAGAAACAAAAAACTGATAACCGCTGACGTATATTTACTAAAGACTCCATTTTTTTTAAAATGAGTGCTTTGAATTCAGATGTAATCTCCATATTGTGGTAATAATCTTTGACGTGAATAGCAATTTTATCTAAATACACGCGCGCGCACAAAGAAGACCCGTGTGTAAAAGTTTAATCTCTTGTGTGCTTGACTTGAAAACACAGGATCTGTTTTCTCTGGTTAGACGACTGACATAAAAACAGCTTTACAGACTGGTAGTGTGTGCTAAGTCCTACGTGTATGTGTAAATGTAAACACTTACAGGGCAGCAATAGTTTTTATATGTGTGATATGTTTTTCCTCTGCTGATGAAAAGGAAACACTTTCCTTGGCATAAAATCTCAGCGATCCACGGTCCCCGCTCTATCTACGAGTTACCTACTCCAGTCTGAATTTAACCAATGATAGGCAAACTCTGACAAACTCTACAGCACTGGTTCGCAGTATGCGGTCCTTGGATCTATAAGTGATCCTCGATGAATTATCATACGTTCTGTGGCTGCTGCTGTCGATTCGGCATTAGGATTCTATGAAGAGTGAATGGTATTGTTTTCCTTGTCTTGTCTTGTCTCCTTCCTCGATTATCTATGAATGCTGAGAGGACGAATAGACGTCTTGATAGAACTCGGCGCTTTGCTTCATATAATGAGATATTTAAAGTTTCTGTAATCTCATCCCTCCGTCTCTTGCATGAGTGGGCTCTTCCTCTGTTTTCTACAATCCTTAGTGTGAGTGTTTTCTGTTTGGCGCTAGCCGAAGGCATTGTCTTATTACATATAAAATAGTGGTCTGAAACTTAAATATAGTTAGAACAGGTGTCCTTAGACGATAAAAAGTTGGGAACCATTGGCTACAACTACACCACCTGCGGTCTGAGCTGTGAGTAAACTGTGGGTTTAAAAGTTGCCTCCCCCTTTAGCATTAAAAATAGTACAGGGAACTGAAGGGCACATTAAAATGTCTTACTTTGTCCTTTAAATCTATTTTGAGAAGCCAGGCTGATAAGACTTTTTACCCTCGCGCAATCTTCATGTGCGCATCTTAGTGCCAGCGAGGTTCGCATTTATAAAGAGATGCCACAAACAGGGAATAGATAAAACAAATTAAATAAATAAAATAAGAGAGAGAGAGAGATGATAATGTCATGTGTGACTTCTGAATTTGGGGGTGGGGGAGGGGAGGAGGCACTTCTGCTGAGCTGAGTCACCTGCGCCTATGTTCGCAACGTGGTTTCATTTAGCCTTTTAACAAAAATCCAAACATTTTTTTTTTTGAAACAGCGAAAGAAAGAGTATTAGAAAAAACTGCAAGGAATATGCTCTAGGTTTCTGTACACTAGGAGTGACCAACTGACGGCCCATGGGTAGATCCGGCCCACGAAGCGGTCTTTTTTTTTTTTAGACTCGCGAGGTTATTATGAAAATGTAATTTATCTGATTAAAATTAAGAAAAAAAAAATTAATTAAAAGTAATCAATTCATCTTTACTTGATTTCACTTTTATCTCATTTTTTTAGTGTAATTTGGCAAGAACTAGCTGATTTGTATGCAGCCCGCCGCTAGATTTCCGCATTGCACTTGTGGCCCATAAGGTCACTGAAGCTCTGCAGTATGCTTTAACAAACTGCCAAGGACTTTTCTTGCGTTTTTTTTAACGTGTGCAAATTCTACAAGAGACAGACAGACGGACAGACGGACGGCCGGACGGACAGACGGACGGCCGGACGGACAGATAGATAGATAGATAGATAGATAGATAGATAGATAGATAGATAGATAGATAGATAGATAGATAGATAGATAGATAGATAGATGAAGATATATATATAGAGAGAGGGAGAGATAGAGAGAGAGGAAGAGATAGAGATATATACATATACAGAGAGAGAGGGAGAGAGAATGAGAGATATAGAGAAAAAGAAACAGAGAGAGAGAGAGATACAGAGGGAGATAGAGATAGAGACAGAGATGGATAGAGAGATAGAGATGATAGAAAGATAGCTAGATGGATAGAGACAGATATATATATATATATATATATATATATATATAGAGAGAGAGAGAGAGAGAGAGAGAGAGAGAGAGAGAATACCACCACAAGCCAAGAGTTCTCTTCTTTCTTTTCCTCTCGAATCATCATATTGTACATTTTCTTGAAAATTCTTTAAATAAAACATCCCACAACAGCTATTATTGTTCTTGAAACTTTCAAGCAGAGTTCATTCCCCTTCTAGAGAATAATTCTTCATTTTCAGAGCCGAAACATTTGCTTTACACAAAACATGACGTCATCGCTAAAAATAAAATATTGTTGTTTTAAAACTTTAACCGGAAAAGACATGAAATGAGCACATACAAAAAAAAAAAACTCTTCTCTACTCTAAGACCTACCGTGTATTTTTAGCTCATAAATGCTACTCCAGCACTGCAAACGGCCGATAACTGTTTTTTAATTTGTCATTGTCATCATCGCTCTCTGTTGTACGTTTCTCCGGGCGATGACTGTGCGATTTGGCTGTCAGCGATCCATAGCTCTAAAGTGCTAGCTGACCAAGAATCTATCCCGCCTCTCTGTTGGTACCCCCCCCCCCCCCGCAGGACAGTGATCGTTTTAATCGCCACGTTGGCGGAGTCTGCTAAAGAAGTACTGCACACTCCCTGGGACAGGAAACAAAAAATAGTCGCCATAACCCGCTCACAATCCGACACTGTGCTGTGCGTCAGTATTTTCGCTGCGTCGGCTGCAAAGAGCATCACGCTCGCAGCTCCAGGAAAGGCAAAGAAGAAGAAGAAGAAAAAGAAGAAGAAGTGGATATTTATGTATAGCAAAAATTGTTCCTCCTTAAGATCAAGTTTACAGAAAGAAAAAACATTAAGCCATGGATTTCAAGCACGGGTTCCCATCATGTGTTCCCAGCATGGACTACCATCATGAGTTCCCAGCATGGACTACCATCATGAGTTCCCAGCATGGACTACCATCATGAGTTCCCAGCATGGACTACCATCATGAGTTCCCAGCATGGACTACCATCATGTGTTCCCAGCATGGACTACCATCATGAGTTCCCAGCATGGACTACCATCATGAGTTCCCAGCATGGACTACCATCATGAGTTCCCAGCATGGACTACCATCATGAGTTCCCAGCATGGACTACCATCATGAGTTCCCAGCATGGACTACCATCATGAGTTCCCAGCATGGACTACCATCATGAGTTCCCAGCATGGACTACCATCATGAGTTCCCAGCATGGACTACTATCATGAGTTCCCAGCATCAGTTCCTATCATAAGTTCCCAGCATGGACTACCATCATGAGTTCCCAGCATGGACTACCATCATGAGTTCCTAGCATGGACTACCATCATGAGTTCCCAGCATGAGTTTTCAGTATGGTTTTTCATCATTCTTTCCAAGTTTCCAGCATTATTTCCCAGCATGAGTTCCTAGCTCGGGTGGGGGAGGTCTGCACCAGTAAGAGTTTTGTAACCGCTGAACTACACAATACCATCTTATATCTTATATGGAAGGATTACACAATACCATCACAGACTCATTAAAGAGGCACTCCGCCAGATCTTCAGAGAGCTGGGTAGTGTACCTTGGTAAACCTTCAATAAGGTATTTATTCCGCTGATTTCAAACCAGGTGCCTCCACAGGTACACACCTGCCCAGGTAATAAAGCGAAACTATTTTGCTGACAAAGCAACTTCCCCCCCCCCCCCCAGCGCCATATTTTCCCTACCTTTTATAATTAACCTGGTCAAACACAGGTACCACGCATTCCGCTCTTCTCTTTTTTTTTTTTTTTTTGCCTTTATAGAGAAGCAAACGAGGTAGACTCAATGCAGATCGATGAATGGCATCTCTTTGATTTGAACAGAACCCAAGGAAATAATCTGATCTGTGAGGGGGATATGTGAGGGTAATGAAAGAATAGAGCAACTTTTCGAGGACTTCATGGCCAGATAAATTACGGGAAGAAGAAGAAGAAGGAGCAGGAAGAGGAGGAGGAGAGGGAGGTGAAGAAGAAGAAGGTCTTCGGGCGCCTTCAGGTCACGTCCGTGCGCCCATGTCTGTGTATTGTTGGAATAAGGATGTCATATACATATATATATATATATATATAGAGAGAGAGAGAGAGAGAGAGAGAGAGGAGGGGGGAGAGAGAGAGACTAGTTTCCAGTATATGCATATCATTCCTCCTCGAGGTTTATCTACTTTTTTTTCTAGTTTTCTTGAATTCCCGTTCCTTCCCTTTATATTTTCGTTCTATTATTGCTTCTCTCCATGATTTTTATTCATTTTTCTTTAGTAGTTCTTCTTATTCTCACTCTTCTTCTTCTTCTTCTCCACCTCTCTCAGCTTTCTCTAAATCTGAAACTATTTTAGAAGTTGGCATTTCCTTTTTTTTTTTTTAACTGGTAAAAACTTCCACTCTGTTTCACCTTCCACTTTCGTCCTGCATTTCTTACATATAAAAAAAAATATCTTTTCTTCCACAACCCAGGTCCTCTCCTTTTCCAGTTTTTGGCAACACTTAAAATAGCTCCCCGTGTACCTGGAAGAAGCCAAGATACGTGCATATGGAAGTCTGCACACGCCAGCTTCAAATGCCTGAGCTGTTGCTCAACTGAGCTTACTGGCAACCTGCTCACTGTCTGCATGAGTCATACATGTTCTGTTCTGCCAATCTCGGCCTAAGACCCTCTTTATTAACGGTTAAATTCAGCTCCTTAAGAAACCGAACTATTAACAAGCCAAGCCACTCGTTATCTAAATCTCCCCTCGCCATCGCCTCGGAAAAACCAAAGGCTGTTTCGGAGAGATACTAGAAATTACCATCATCATCATGTGTCTTCTTTGGAACGAAGGTTGGCGGTAATGAATCTCCAGTTCCCTCGCTCCCTCGCCTTGATGATGAACTCAGCCAGGATGTGTCCTGTCCATTCTCATATGTTTTCTTCCCATCTACATCTCTGTCTTCCTCTTGCTCTTTTTCTTTCCACCTTTCCTCCTAGTATGTTCTTCAGTATGTTGTTATGTCTTTTGATATGGCCAAAGTATTTTGTTTTCTTGATATTTATTTCTTTGAGAAGTTCACATTGCACTTGGAGCTGTTCTAAAAAGGTGTGCACTTGTTCTTTTCATTCTCCATGTTATATGACCTAATTTTCTGTAGAACCACATTTCTGCTGCATCAATCCTTCTCTTCATCTGTTTGCTTAGAGTCCAGGTTTATGCTCCATACAGCAAAACAGAGTACATATAACATTTTACAAATCTTAACTTTGTTTTTACGGGCAGATTCCTGGATAACACCAATGTCTTCGTGGTGCTGAATGTATGTTTTGCCACTCCTGTACTTTTCTTTATCTCCATCTCACATCTCCCGTCTTCAGTTAGTGTATGCCCTAGGTACTTGAAATAACTGGAGCTAAAGAAAATATATCGCAACAAGCAAGGTCGAAAAGATATGTCCAGGAAAAGAGATATTATAAATGATTGCGTCCAAACCGCGACTTCTTCTTTCTGTACTTCCGAAAACGTTTTAATAGTTATTTCCCTTGGAATTTGATCAGGCTGTGATTATCTTTCCCTTCTGACCTGTCCATGTTTGCTTTGACTGACAGATTACTCATCGTTCTGGGTCTGCAGGTTTTGGTGGGTTTTGCTGGTCAAAAGTGTGCTGATCTTAGAACAACAGCAGGTGTCGTGTGAGATTGGGGGCGGGGGGGGGGGGGGGCTGGTCACTGTGAGTTTACATGAAATCTTGGAGTGGGTTCAAGAAGTTGGCTTCTCAGCAGCGTCCGCGACCGGGAAGAGGGCAGGGAAACGTCAAGCCCCGCCCCTTTCACCCAAATAACCCAATGAACAGTGGAGAGATATGGAAACCTTGGCTAACTCTGGACTGTCTGTCAGGCTCATCTTGCTCACTGTTTGCTGTGATTTTCCTCACTGTTTGCTGTGATCTTGCTCACTGTTTGCTGTGATCTTGCTCACTGTTTGCTGTGATCTTGCTCACTGTTTGCTGTGATTTTCCTCACTGTTTGCTGTGATCTTGCTCGCTGTTTGCTGTGATCTTGCTCACTGTTTGCTGTGATCTTGCTCACTGTTTGCTGTGATCTTCCTCGCTGTTTGCTGTGATCTTGCTCGCTGTTTACTGTGATCTTGCTCACTGTTTGCTGTGATCTTCCTCGCTTTTTGCTGTGATCTTGCTCACTGTTTGCTGTTATCTTGCTCACTGTTTGCTGTGATCTTGCTCACTGTTTGCTGACTCACTTGATGTAGAAGTGTGAACAGAATTTTGACATCAAGCAAATGTCGAACCAACCAGTTAATCAATCAACCAACAATCAATCAATGAACAAATAATCAGTCGATCAATCAACAGTCAGTTGACCTATCAAGAATCAATCAACCAACCAACAATCAATATAGCAACCAACAATCAATATACCAACCATCAATCGACCCACCAACAACCAATCTACCAATCAACTATCAATCGACCAACCAACAATAAACCGAACAACCAACAATCATCCAACCAACAATCAATCAATCAATCAACAATCAGTCGACCGACGAACAATCATTCGACCGACCAAAATTCAATCGACCAACGAATAATCAATCAACTATCATTTACTTTCGAATATGAGTTTTTTTTTCTCCCCATTCTTTCTGCACTTTGTATGATTGGCTGTAAAATCATTATGTTTAAAAATACAAACACTTCTTTATATATCTCCACTGAAATCAGAGATTAAATGGTTTTGTTCAATGCTCCACTTAAACAAATGAATGTTGTTACTCATTTGCATATATAAGGGTTGTGTGGCTGGTTAATTAGTTACTTGACCTGTTGGCTGGTTGAAATGTTGGATGGTTGATTAGTTACTTGACTGGTTGACATGTTGGATGGTTGACTGGTTGCTTAGTTTCTTGGCTAGCTAGCTGATTGCTGAGAGACTGATTGGTTGATTGGTTACTCGGCCGGTTAATATGTTGGGTGGTTGGTTAGCTGGGTTGTTGGTTTTTTTATCTCTTATTTTTGTATATGATTCTTGAGAAAAAACTTTTACCGAAATATTGGATGGTTGTATGTTCTTCATTTCTGCGTGCTCATCTTGCTTTCTGTCATTCTTGTTTCTGACCACTGTAAAACTGAACTATACACCTCTACCTACCTTCATTACTAGATTTACCTACCTTCATTACTAGATCTATCTACCTTCATTACTAGATCTACTTACTTTTATTACTAGATCTGCCTACCTTCATTACTAGATCTACCTACCTTCATTACTAGATCTACATACCTTCATTACTAGATCTGCCTACCTTCATTACTAGATCTACCTACCTTCATTACTAGATCTACCTACCTTCATTACTAGAACCAATTTTATCGCAGTCGACCCTTCTCTATCTCGCACGATTTCAGTACGGCTATATTTCTACCCATGTACCATTAAGTATGTCAATACGGTAGCATAGAAAGTTCCTGTTATAAACTTTACCTCGCAAGGCTAATGCAAGGGTTTGGCATTACCGTATTCTATGTAAAAAAAAAAAAAGTGCCCCTGTATGCAAGCAGCTGTACTACAGCAGTGTATGAACTGGTCACCACAGAAAAGCAAGACACGGGCTTCAGGTGTGATTAACATGTACCGGCTGCACCGACGAAAAAGATGTATCAAAGTATCACCTGGGAGAATTCTTAAGTGTTGACTCAAGCGGGAGGGTCTGGTCACGTTAGTGCTGAAAACTTACGAAGCGCGGTCTCGTCCTCTAAAGAAGAAAAAAAAATCTCACGTAGGCGACGGGTCTCGTAAACCAGCGGTTTTCAAACTTCTCATCCACAAACACCCAAATGAGATCTGAACGGTCAGGTAGAGGTCTGTAGAACTGGGTTATGGAGAGAAAAATCTGAGGATTTGAATTAATATAAAATGGTGGAGGAATGTTATTCATGGGAAGAGGGAGTAGGGGACGGGGTTGATGTGAATTATCATAGGCTTTTTTAGTTCCTCCCGAAGGTACCGAGTTCAAGTCTCAGCAGTGGTGATTTTTTTTCCCTGGTACATACCAACCCCGCCCCCCCAGACTCTAAAAATGGGTACCAGAGAAATCTAGGAAGGTAAATGTGGCCAGGCGTGATACTGACCACGTCACACTTTCATGTGCCGAAGGTCTTCAAAATACGATCCTAACACTAAATCCCCAATATGCCTTAATGGTATGGAAAATGGGGGATTTTTACAAAAAAATTCTCTTCCTTTACCTTTATGAGTTCGCGATCTGAAAAGTTTGGAGACCACTGCTCTACTCTGAGCCGTGAATAAACGTAAAGAAAGGCGCAAGATTGCTTTCTAAACACAGGCACACACACGAAGAAGTGGAAATGTAGGAATACCTTGGGAAAGAGTTGTAAGTCTGAGACATAATTATGAAATCTTCGAAGATAAGACGAAAGGATTCAGATAAGAACAAGGCTTTTAAAAAATATGACATTAATCATCGCCTTTCTCAATATATGTTGAGTAAATATTTAGAAAAAGCATTAATCTCAGTTTCCGGATAACCTGGTTTGGTTTCAGATTTTATGGGATAAAAACAGCGGGGTCTGTTGTATCTTTTAGTGATACACGAACTGTTTTTTTAAAAATATCTACTTATCAGCTGTCGTACCTACAGACGTTGGCGGTCATAACCCTCCACAACGCTCTGTTCTGTGTATCCTCTTGCCCATCTTCCCAGTCCATCCAGGATTTTCTATTTTTTTGGTCTACTTCGGCCTCTTTTCCCCTCTAACTTTCCTGTTGTCAACGATGTGTTCTAGTTTGGCCTTTTCTCGTTACATGTCCTATAAATTCAGGCTTACTTTTTCCCTGACTGTTGTAACTATTTGTCTTCTTTAATCGGCTCTCTCTCTCTCTCTATCTCTATCTCTCTCTCTCTCTAATATCTCTCTCTATCTATCTCTCTCTATCTCTATCTATCTCTTTCTATCTCTTTCTATCTCTTTATCTTTATCTCTATGGATGGATGGATGGACAGACGGACGGACGGATGGATGGATGGATGGATGGATGGATGGACGGACGGATGGATGGATGGATGGATGGATGGATGGATGGACGGACGGACGGACGGACGGACGGATGGATGGATGGATGGATGGATGGATGGATAGACAGACGGACGGATGGATGGACGGATGAACGGACGGATGGATGGACGGACGGACAGATGGATGGATAAACGGATGGATGGATGGATGGATGGATAGACGGACGGACGGAACTGTAATCTGTAATCAGAGACTGTCTTCCCCGCACTTCGGGCATTCCCATACGTGCTCCGCCTTCTGTTACATCACCCATTAAAGCGTGCGCCTGCTGATGGAGCCAGTCCCACGCTGGTTGTGGGTAACCCGCGCTAAACCCACTTCTTTAGGGGAAAAAAACGTCCACTTCCTCCTCTCCTCCCCTCACCTCGATCATCCCCTCTGATGTGATTGCTGTCGATGTCGTTCTCCAAAAGGCAGCATGTCCAAGGTGGCTCTTACAATCTCCTCCCTTGTCCATTCTTAGGGTTCCCAGAATTGATGCCATGCCTGCCATCTTGTCAGCTGTTTTCGATGCCTTTGACCTGGGCAGTAGATACAGGTCAAACCGGATAACAGAGTGTCCGGTAGAAGATGGATCCACTCCCTGTGGGGAAGAAAATGTCTCTCGATTCTCCGTAACGTGATTTTTTTGGGTGTCTGTTACAACGTTGGAACTGTAATATAGTGCAATGTCCCCTGTGATGGTAGGTAGGTAGGTAGGTAGGTAGGTAGGTAGGTAGGCAGGCAGGCAGGTAGGTAGGCAGGCAGGCAGGTAGGTATGTAGGCAGGCAGGCAGGCAGGTAGGTAGATAGGTAGGTAGGTAGGTAGGTAGGTAGGTAGGTAGGTAGGTAGGTAGGTAGGTAGGTAGGTAGGTAGGTAGGTAGGTAGGTAGGTAGGTAGGTAGGTAGGTAGGCAGGCAGGCAGGCAGGCAGATAGGTACATTTCTTAAGCTGTACTACAGCACCGCACCTCAAATATATCCTTATATGACCGTGTGATATCCGGAACAAGATAATTTCTGTGGCTACGAGACTCGTTTCTATTCCAGGTGTTACAGGACAGTCGCTGACAAGAAGTGTCAAGTTCTTTTCCGTAGGTTTTCTATGAATATCTTGTGGTCTACCTGTTGTTTGCGCTTAGCCATGCGTGGTCCTGGACTAACATTGGCAAGCTCTGCTCATGCAGTGGATGAGGTTCCAGACCTCCGCCAAAAAAGGGGAACATTATTTCTTTTCTTTGTGTGAACATAAACGTTTTGCTAGCATATGTATGTTAACATATATATGGAGTGGCTCTTTTCATACTCGTATAAATATATAAAAGTTCGTTAACGTATATGTACTGGCATATGTTAAGCGGACAGAGAACATCTTCAGACACTCAGAAGAGCTACAAGGACTGAACATAGGGGAAAGAGATATCAACATTCTACGGCGTGCAGATGATACAGTCTTTTCTAGCAAAGAAAATCCAAATAACCCATAGAAATTACTAGATATGATAAATAACAAAAGTCAAGAATGGGGTAAGTCAGTCAGTCAGTCATTTGCATGTCCCTTGCGGAACTTTGCCTCCCTAACAGCTCTCCTGTAGGCCCTCTCGGTTGTAAGCAAGATGCCCCTGCTGCTGACGCATCTACATTATCAACGATGTCTTGCAGCTATCTTCGCCTTGGTCTTCCTCTCTTTCTTTTTCCCCATTATGTACCCAAGAATGGGGGGACTAGAGATAAATATTAAGAAGACCAAAGTAACGCTCAGCAGGAAAGACCAGAAGCCACAGATGGATATAACCATAAACAAAAAGAAACTGGAACAAGTGACAAGCTACGGCTACGGCTACCTTGCACATATACTAGCCGTGGACAAGAGATGCGAGACAGAGATAAGGAAAAAAAAAGAATAGGAATGGAAAAACACATTCAACACCTTGAAGACAGTGCTGTCATCCAGAAATCTGCCCATAAAAACAAAAACGAGATTTGTAAAATGCTACAGCTATTATGTACTGCTGTTCATTCATTCATTCATTCATTTGCATGTCCCTTGTGGAACTTTGCCTCACTAACAGCACTCCTGTAGGCCTCTCAGTTGTAAGCAAGATGGTCTGCTGCTAATGCATCCATCTGCAGATCATCAACGATGTCTTGCAGCCATCTTCGCCCTGGTCTTCCTCTCTTTCTTTTTCCCATTATGTACCCTTCCAAGACGGTCTTCTCTAGATTATCATGACGTTTAATGTGTCCAAAATATTGAAGTTTTCTCTCTTTAATCCTCTTTACTAGCCAGCCTTCTTCAATATTAAGTTCTTGTAGTATGGATATATTTGTTCTTTTTTTGTGTCCACGATATTTGAAGAACTCTTCTGTAACATTTACATTCAAAGGCATTTATGTGTTTCTCAGCTGTTTTGTTAAGTGTACAGGTCTCACAGGCATATGCTGCGATGGGAAAGATGCACGCCACCCATGTACTGCTGTAGGACGCAAAAACCTGAACTAAAGTAAAAAAAAAAAAAATTCAGAGACCAAAACGTCAGCGGTAATGTGGATATACATCAATGTTTTCCAAACTTGGGCATACGCCCCATGGAGAGGGTGGGGTGGGGGGAGAAGCAGTTGGACTATATTTATATGATACTTTTCATAACTTGCTTGACTACTACGCTGCGCTGGGGGAAAGACATCAAAATCTTTGAGGTGTTGGGGTGGGGAATAAATCCAAAAAAAGGGCTGGGAAACATCTGCAGGAAAGTAGGCCCGTATATCATGGGAAACGAAAATAACAAATGTAACAAATATCAGAATAACTTTTAAGTGCGACGTGAACTTCTCCAAGACGAAGTAAACAAAATACGTGAACTTCTCCAAGACGAAGTAAACAAAATAACTTTGGCCGTATCAAAAGACACACTAACATACTGGAGACCACACTAGAAGGAAAGTTGGAAGGGAAAAGAGCAAGAGGTACCGTAGATAAGAGACGTTTACGGGAACACAGCATACAAGAATAAACAAGATAACAACCTGTATGAGTGAACCATCAAGGCCAGGGATCGAGGGAACCGGAGATTCATTACCTCCAACATTCGTCAATTGAACAAGACGGCACATGATGATGACGTAGTTTAACAACTAACGCAAACAAACACTCCAGGCATTCTAGACTATGAGAACAATATCACTGACAAAAAAAAAAAAATCTGGAGTTTTTCCCCTTCCCTGCCTTCTATTGGATACGTGGGGAAACTAGGCGTCTAATTGGTCTCTTGCTTTGTATTCTCTACGGGCAGAAAAGCAAGGGACTTCAACGGCGCGTAAAAGCTGGATATTCATGCTATTTTATGCACCGACTTTGATGTGCTACACAAAACAGCAGGTGTCCTAAACAGCGGTTTAACAAATAACATTCAAGTTACTGATAAGAATTTGGATATTTCGCCACTATCATCTTTCTTCAGGAACAATAATAATCTCTTTTTTTTCCAGGTCCCTACGGATAGACGTAGCATATCATGTCCTTCTATAACCCTCGATCCCTTGTGTACCCTCAACAGGTACACTCACTGAGCATTTCCCGCGACAGGATGCCAAACCACCAAACATCTTTTCTCTCTGTCTACCTCTGTCTCTTCTACCTTCGATCTTTCCTGTTGGCATTAGGTGCTCAAGCCATCCTCTCCCCCAAACATGCCCTCACGAATCTGGATTGTTGTTTTCTGATCCTCACTATAATTTTCCTTGTTTCTTGCGCATCCTTCAGAACTTCCTCATTCGATTTTCTCGTTCTCCGTGGTACTTTCAGCATTCTTCTTAAAACACACATTTCACCAGATTCCAGCCTTCTCTGCGTCTCTTTACTGACCATCCAGGCTTCGAATACATAGAACAGGACTGATTCAATGTAACATTCTCTTCCTGACTCTCATAGACAGAGACTTATTACAAAGTATGGATTCCAACTTCTGACAAGAGATCTTGGCTTGTCCAATTCTGATTTCAGTCAATCAAGAGCCGTGCCGTGTGGCGTAGGCGATCATTTCTCACCACAATTCCCTGTCTTTAGACTTGACTATGAGATCCGCCGGTGACTTTCTTCCTAGACACACTGACAGCCCATCCAGTAAATTCTCTCTCTCTCTCTCTCTCTCTCTCTCTCTCTCTCTCTGTCTTCCTCTGTCTCTTCTTCCCTCAGTTTTTCCAATTGCCACAATGTGTTCCAATTTCTTCTCAGAAAATGTCCTACAAATCTCGCTTGTCTGCCTCTGATCTTTGTTGTGATTTGCCTTTTTCATTCCAGCCTCTCTTAAGACTTCTTCGATGGTTTTCTTAGCTGTCCATGGTACCTTCAACATCCTTCTTATGAACCACATTTCGATGGCCTCCATTTCTCGCTGTAGTCTCTTATTCATAGACCATGTTTCACGTCCATAAAACAAAATAGGCTCGATGTAACATTTAAGTACTCAGAATCTTGTTTCCATTGATACTGATCTGTTGCACAAGATGTTTCTTATTTTCTGGAATGCTGACTTGGTCTGAGCACGTCTGCTTTTTATTTCGTTGTGACATTTCCCATCAGCTGTTATAATTGTTCCTAAGTACTTGAATCTATCAACTTGTTTCAGTTCTGTGCCATCGATGGTAATGCTACATTTTGGTGGTATTCTTTTCTTTGAGACGACCATCACTTCAGTCTTCTTTTTATTCAGGCTGAGACCTTTACTTTTACTTTCACGAACCACGACGTCCAGAAGAGCCTGTAGCTCCACTTCACTTTTAACAGTCAGAACTGTGTCATCTGCATATCTTAAGTTGTTAAGGTTGTACCCGACAATTGATATTCCTGGCAAGCTCTTTATATTTCTCATTATGTTTTCGCTGTACAAGGAGAAGAGGTCAGGAGATAGAACACATCCTTGTCTCAATCCCAATTTTATGTTTTGGAATGCTCCTATTTCGTTCTCAACCTTCACTGCTGCTGATTGCTGCCAGTATATGTTTTTGATGAATTTTAGATCTTTCCCTTCTATGTTGATGTCTTCCAGCATTCTTATAATTTCTGTGTGTCTCACTTTATCGAATGCTTTACAGCAGTCTATAAAGCATAAATATAGGTCCGTCTTTACTTCTATTGATCTTTCCATCAATGTTCTCTTTATATATATGGCATTACTTATGCCTTTTCCTTCGACGAAGACACACTGTTCGTCAGCGATTTCTGGTTTTATTTTGTCCTGACTCTTCTCATGATAATACGAAGCAGGATTTTGGTAACATGGCTCATAAGACTAATGGTTCGATGGTCTTCACATTCAACTGCACCTTGTTTCTTTGGTAAGGCAATGAAAATTGATTGCAAAAGGTCTGACTGGACATAGTTACTGTTATAGATGTCATTCAGCAATCTGGTAATTACTTCTATGCCAAGCTCTCCTAATGCTTCTAATTCTTCTTTGGTGATTTTATCTGGTCCTGGTGCTTTGTTGTTCTTCATGTGTTTGATGGCTTCTTCCACTTCTGCTTTAAATATGGGAGGCCCTTCATTATTATTTCATATATCTATTTCACTTCTGTTGTCCTCATAGAGTTCTCTAATGTATTCGCACCAACGTGCCATTATTATAAATTCTGATTTACAATAATGATTAGTTACTAAAACTGAGAGAATCATATCTATCTATCTATCTATCTATCTATCTATCTATCTATCTATCTATCTATCTATCTATCTATCTATCTATCTATCTATCTATCTATCTATCTATCTATCTATCTATCTATCTATCTATCTCTCTCTCTGAACCTTAAGTGTCCAGGGCAACATGGGGCTTCCGCAAGGGTTTTCCACAAATGCCTGTCCTTTGCCTTTTTTTCTGTTCTTGCCCAGGTGAGCCCTCTATTGCTCAACATCCTCTCTGTTGTTCTTCTCCGTGTCTCTTTTGGTCTACCCTTACTTCTATTCCCCTGTGGTGTCCATCTTAGTGCTATTGTTTGTTTGTTTGTTGAGGGAATCATAGTCCAAGATAAAACTAGATCTCGAAAGCTCCCCCCCCCCTCCCCCAGGATGTCCACGTTCTGATAACATCACTCTCTAGAGTTCAGTCAGGTTAAGGGGAGAATATGGAAACTAACACTATAATCCCCTAGGTCAGTGATTCTCAAAATGAATTCCGCGGGGCTCATGTGGTCCTCAGAGCACTATCAGGTGGCCCGCAGATGCGTTATCGATTTGGTATTAAAGTCGATCTTTTGGGGGAAAAAAAAGGTTCATATGTTCGCAGTATTACATATACAATGGTGATCCGCAACTTATTTGTAATTGTAAAACTGATCCTTTGGCGTAAAAAAAATTGAAAACCACTGCGTAAGGTGCTCCAGTGGCTTGATAGTGGTGTGTTGTCGGAGCGCCAAAGAAAAGCTCCATTATTATTTTACTACTTTGAGACACTGAAATTTATATAAATATAGTTTTATTTTAAAATAAAATCAGTCGCATACCTTCAACAAGTTACCTCTCTCTCTCTCCCCCCCTCTCTTTCTCCCTCTCACTCTCACTCTCTCTTTCTCCCTCTCCCTCTCCCTCTCCTTCTCTTTCTCTCTTTCTCCCTTTCCCTCTCTCTCTCTTTTTCTCCTTCTCTCTCTCTTTCTCCCTCTCCTTCTCCCTCTCTCTCTCTTTCTCCCTCTCTCTCTTTCTCCCTCTTTCTCTCTTTCTCCCTCTCCCTCTCTCTCTTTCTCCCTCTCTCTTTCTCTCTTTCTCCCTCTCTCTCTCTTTCTCCCTCTCTCTTTCTTTCTCTCTCTTTCTCTCTTTCTTCCTCTCTCTCTCTTTCTCCCTCCCTCTCTCTCTCTCTCTTTCTCCCTCTCTCTCCCTCTTTCTCCATCTGATCTAGCATTTCTTTGTCTTCTTCTCTGCCCACTTGATACGCCCCATACTTCTGTATATCTATACTTAGATGGCCTCTGTTTTCATTCTGTTATTCAGGATCCATGCTTCTACGCCATAAAGGAATATCGAGTAAATGTAGTTAATAATAAAAACTGCCTTCCTTTTTCTTTCTCTCTATCTTAAGGGAACTATACTGTCAGGTAATTTACAAAGAAGATAAAATGAGCAAAACGGAAGAGGCACAAAACGAAGATCAGAGATGTTTTAGTAGAGTACTAGCTGTTATGATGACTACAAATTTAACTTAAGAATGATTTCTGAACACACTTTGAAACTGTATGCGATAATGTGTCCTAAGTTTTATAGATTTTGAGACACAGCTAACACACTAGGCAGAGAAGAAGCAATTTAGAAAGGGTTTTTTTTTTTTTTACAAAATCCTCGTTTCCGTGCCACTACGGCATTTTGGGGATGCGGTGTTAGGCATGTATTTCCAAGACCATTGGCACATGAAAGTCTGATGTGGTCTGTATCAAGGCTGGCCGCATTCACCTCACCCAAATTCCTCTGGTATCCAATTTTTAGAGGCTGGGTGGACCTAGGGATGTATCAGGAAAAAAAATATTCGCACTTCTGAGACTTGAACGCGGTACCACCAGATTAGTAAGTCGACCACCGAGAGAGAAGCAATGTGGACTATCGTTATACCGAAAGCCACCTTCTAGGTGTGAGATGCACATCAGCGCACAGTGAAACAAAGATGAGAATGAAAGCAAAACCTTACACAACAAAATAAAGGAGTACGTTAGAAGTGTATAGCCACCATTTCTGTTATCAGTCGCGACTGCCTTCATTATGTTTTTAAAAATGTGTGTATATAATCAAAGGTAAGTAAAAAAAAGGTAAAGGTAAAGGTAATCCTGTCATGCCTTAGAGGCACATAGGGATATGGTGTTAGTGCCCATATTTTCCAAACCGGGCTTTAAATCTAAATAAACGCTTGAAACATTTGGACTATTAAAAAAAAAATGTTGCTTGCTAGCTCAGTGCACCAAAACAGGGAACACATATAAGATATAAGTGAACAAAATACAAGAATAACAGCACGTGAAAGTTTTTCTTTTCGGCCGTGAAGATAAACAGTTAAAACTACAGAAGCAGAGAAGCATAAAATCGGCCCTAAAGTTCGGCCACTCATAAAGCTCATTGGGAGCGAGGACACTGTCCAGTCTGGCAGTCGGTGACCCATGGCGAACTGTAGTCCACCAAGACCCTGCCCACCTCTCTGTTGGTAACCCCCCCCCCCCCCATGACAGTTTAGTCAGTCTAATGGTGCAGAGGTCGCCAGAGTCCCCGTGGCGACAGAGTATGTTAAATAAACATTACTTTCCTCTCTACCTTTTATCTTAACTCATGGACTGAAAACAAAAACAAAAAACAGTCGCCATAAGCTGTTCCTAATTCCACGCTTATGCCGTTTCTAAATATCTTCTGGCATCGGCTGCAAAGAACACCAGCTCTCAGTAAGGAGGAGGAGAAAAGAAGAAGAAGAAGTAGTAGTAGTAGTAGTAGTAGTAGTAGTAGTAGTAGTAGTAGTGGTGGTAGTAGAAGTAGTAATGGTAGTAGTAGTAGTAGTAGTCCCCCGTGTGGTACCCGGGATCTGCAAAGAATAGGACCACTGTACCCTACCATGCATGATCGTAAAAGGCGACTAAGGAGGGTTCAGCATAGGGCCAGCAACCCTATCTGGTAAAAAACTATCAGACTGCTACAGAAACGGAAGCAAGGGAAAAAGCAAATGCAGGTGGAAGGAGAAATGCGTATCAGGAAACTGAGCCCATGAAGGTTGTGGATGAAAGCCAGCCACTGGAAGTCCCCAGCCCGACTGCAGACCTCCTGGAACCTAAACATAAGATGCAAATAGGCAGCTCGAATGTAAGAACACTAAACCAGACTGGAAAACTAGCACAAACCATCAAGGAAATGCACAGATACAAACTAGACATACTAGGAATACAAGAAGCAAGATGGACAGGACAAGGCAGAAGGAAATTAACAACACAGCACACAGAAGATACAATAATATGGTCAGGTAAAGAAGATCTTCATGAAGGAGGAGTAGCATTGATTATAACAAAAGAAGCATCAAGAGCATTGCTGAAATGGACCCCAATAAATGAGAGATTATTATATGCACGGTTCAACTCAAGATTCACGAAGCTGTCTATTATAGTTTGTTATGCACCAACAGAAGCAGCTGAAGAGGAATTAAAAGAAGATTTTTACAACAGCCTCCAAGCAACAGTAGAAACAATACCCAAGCATGATATGCTACTCATCTTGGGCGACTTCAATGCAAAAGTAGGTGAAGGAAATGAAGATAGAAGAAGAATCATGGGAAGAGAAGGAATTGGAGAAATAAATGAAAATGGAGAAAGACTGTGCAGTTTCTGTGAAGAAAACATGATGACCATCGGAGGGACAATTTTCCAACACAAAAACATCCATAAGGTGACTTGGAGGTCACCAGATAAAACCACAGAAAACCAAATCGATCACATACTAATAAACAACAAGTGGAAACGGTCACTACAAGATGTACGAGCAAGGAAAGGAGCAGATGTAGGAAGTGATCACAACCTTCTGGTAGCAAAAATAAAACTAAAATTAAGGAAAGCCAAAATCGGAGAACACAGAAAGATACATTTTGATACAAGCAAACTGATAGACCAGCAAACAAGAAATGAATTCTCAATAGTACTTAAGAACCGCTTCAGTGTCCTACAAGACGAAGCAGAAATGTCCATATTAGAGTTCAATAAAACACTACAGGAAACAGCAAAAGAGGTGCTGGGATATCGGAAAAGGAGAAAAGAGGAATGGATAAGTGAGACCACATGGGAAAAGATAGAGCAAAGAAAAGAAATCAAGAAAAAATTACTGAACACCAAATCACAACGGCTTAAAGAACGAGTTTTAAGTAATTATGCACAAAAAGACAAAGAAGTGAAGGAATCATGCCGTCAAGATAAACGTCAATATTATGACAATTAGCAGAAACAGCAGAGAAAGCAGCATATACAAATGACATGAAAACCATATATAAAATCACAAAGCAGATGACAGGTAACTTCAACACAAGATGTGAAAGTGCAGTAAGAACACAAAATGGACAACTGGTCAGTGGAGAAAGAGAAAAAATTGAAAGATGGAGGGAACACTTTAACACCCTACTAAACAGAACACAAGCAGCACAAACAATAGACATACCTGAAGCAAAAACGGAACTAAACATCAATACAGGACCAATAACAATAAATGAAGTAAAGGAGGCGATAAAGAAGCTAAAATCAGACAGGGCACCAGGTGAAGATGAAGTGACTGCGAGATGTTGAAAGCAGAAGAAACAGAAACACCAAAACAACTTTGCCGGATATTACAACAAATTTGGGATTTAGAAAAAGCCCCAGAGGAGTGGAAAACTGGTCTTATAGTAAAATTACCAAAGAAGGGTGACCTCAGAGATTGCGGGAACTGGAGAGGCATTACCCTACTGCCTCTCACCAGTAAAGTATTTTGCAGAATAATCATCAACAGAATTGTACCAACACTTGAGGAAAAACTTCGGAAAGAGCAGGCAGGATTTAGGAAAGGAAGATCATGCATAGACCACATATTTGTACTTAGACAAATATTAGAACAGGCAAATGAGTGGCATAGCACAACATATGCATTATTCATAGATTTTGAGAAAGCCTTTGACAGTGTCAACAGAGATGCACTGTGGAAAATCCTAAGATGGCATGGCCTCCCACATAAAATAGTTAATGTAATCAAAGCCCTATACGAGAGTTTTCAGTGCAAAGTTATCTGTGGAGAACATACCTCCAGCAGCTTTAGGGTACAAACAGGAGTGAAACAGGGATGTGTACTATCACCAACATTATTTATCTTGGCAGTAGACTGGTTAATGAAGGAGGCAACATCAGACAAACGCAGAGGATTACAATGGACCCTTGACACAGTGCTGGAGGACCTTGACTTTGCGGACGATTTGTCTATTATCAAGCAGTCACAAAGATATGCAAGATAAAATAAACAAGCTAACTCAGAATGCAAACAACATAGGACTAAAGATCAACGTAGGAAAGACAAAGTTAATGAAGCAAAATGTGAACAACAGAAATGTACTCAGAGTAGATAACAAGTTAGTGGAGGAGGTCAACGAATTTGTATACCTTGGCAGCAGAGTAGTAGAAAATGGAGACAGCACAGAGGACATCAACAGCAGACTTACTAGAGGAAACCAGGCTTTTGCAATGCTGCAGAATATATGGAAGTCCAAAAAACTAAGCATAAATATGAAAATCAGGATATTTAAGAGTAATGTTCTAAGTGTACTACTCTATGGAAGCGAATGCTGGAAAATCACCAAAACCATAGAAAACAAGTTGAATTCTTTCCAGACTAAATGTTTACGAAGAATTAGAAAAATATTTTGGCCAAACACTATAAGAAATAACATCTTATTAGCAGAAATGCAGATGAAACCACTGACAACAATTATTGAGGAAAGACGCTGGCGGTGGTTGGGACATGTGCTCCGAATGACTGACAACTCACTACCAAAAATAGCACTAAGATGGACACCACAGGGGAGCAGAAGTAAGGGTAGACCAAAAGAGACATGGAGAAGAACAACAGAAAGGATGTTGAGCAATAGAGGGCTCACCTGGGCAAGAGCAGAAAAAAAGGCGAAGGACAGGCATTTGTGGAAAACCCTTGCGGAAGCCCCATGTGCCCTGGGCACTTAAGGTTCAGAGAGAGAGTAGTAGTAGTAGTAGTAGTAGTAGTAGTAGTAGTAGTAGTAGTAGTAGTAGTAGTAGTAGCAGTAGTGGTAGTAGAAGTAGTAGTAGTAGTAGTAGTGGTAGAAGTAGTAGTAGTAGTAGTAGTAGTAGTAGTAGTGGTAGTAGTAGTAGTAGTAGTAGTAGTGGTAGTAGTAGTAGTAGTGGTAGTAGTATAATAATAATAATAATAATAATAAGTAGTAGTAGTAGTAGTAGTAGAAGTAGAAGAAGAATAAGAAGTAGTAGTAGTAGTAGTAGGAGTAGCAGCAGCAGCAGCAGTAGTAGTAGTAGTAGTAGTAGTAGTAGTAGTAGTAGTAGTAGTAGTAGTAGAAGAAGAAGAAGAAGAAGAAGAAGTAGTAGCAGTAATAGTATTAGTAGTTGTAGTAGTAGTAGTAGTAGTAGTAGTAGAAGAAGAAGAAGAAGAAGAAGATCCAAAACCGACAGAGCCAGCCATGACAAAACCTTTTCAGCAAAGATGATACTTAGCAAAACCCACATCAGGAGATATCTACCTGCATCAGAGCCATCTTCTTAAACGAAAGAATGCCGACAAACAGAACTAGTACTGGTCAATCCTTGTCAGACTTTGACAGCAAACAAACACTAGAGAGAGAAATTAAAAGCAACAAGGATATAGTTTTAGAGAACTAAGCAACAAACACACTGAAAGATCATTAAAAAAAAGTAAAGATAGTCCCATAGCAAATGCCGTAGGGGGTGAAGCGTTAGAGACCTCATTATGCTGGGTCATCCACCTCATAGGTGGGGTGACCAGTTCCTTTCCTCGCTGCCTTTGCTTCCCAGATTTTCTCTGGTACCCATTTTGCGCTGGGTCGGCCTCGGGGCCGTATTGGTCGGAAAAAGGGTCCCGCTCAGCTGGGGATTCGAACCCTCGACCATTTGGTTGCTAGACGAGTGCTCTAACCACTACGCTAGCCGGCCCCTATTGAAAGATCATACGTGAAACTAAAAAAGATTTTAGAGATTTTGCAGAACAAAGGCGATCAATTAAAACAATACAGGCTAAAAAAAAAACAATCGAATTTCTTTAGATATGCCTTATGAATAGAGAAGTTTGAAAACCTGAATATCACTGGAAAACTCAAGGGAAAAAGAGACCAAAAAAAAAAGAGAAAATATTACCTTAAAGTGTTTATCGAGTGGCGCGTGAAAAGAAGGCAAGTGAGCAGAGCAGGGGAGAAAAAAAAACATCAAAAGCCGAAGAAACAAACAAAACAAAAAAATTATTGCCAAAGCCTATTGTGTCCTACTCAGCTGAAGTTGATGATGATTACTCCCGTGCAATAAATCAGACACGCCTGTGTTATCTTGTAGTATACATAAAGAGGCACATTTCCTCAGTAATAAAACTTCTATGGCCTAAAGGTCGATAGCTGCTTCGGTAAGTCTTGATCTTTTTATCTAGAGCTATTGAACAACACTTGAAGTATGGATCAACCACAACTGAAGAGTCGTCAATATGATATAGCAGCCGGCACGTTCTCGACGAAGGGGGATATAGTCCGCAGATATTCTGTCGTTAGCCCGCAGATTTTCTGTCGATAGTCCGCAGATATTCTATCGATAGTCTGCAGATATTCTATCGATAGTCTGCAGATATTCTGTCGATAGTCCGCAGATATTCTGTCGATAGTCCGCAGATATTCTGTCGATAGTCCGCAGATATTCTGTCGTTAGTCTGCAAATATTCTGTCGGTAGTTCGCAGATATTCTGTCGATAGTCCGCAGATATTCTATCGATAGTCCGCAGATATTCTGTCGATAGTCCGCAAATATTCTGTCGGTATTCTACAAATATTTTGTCGGTAGTCTACAACAGAGAACAACAGAGAGGATGTTGAACAACAGAGGGCTCACCTGGGCAAGAGCAGACAAAAAAAAAAGGCAAAGGACAGGCATTTGTGGAAAACCCTTGCGGAAGCCCTATGTGCCCTGGGCATTTAAGGTTTAGAGAGAGAGAGAGAGAGAGAGAGAGAGAGAGAGAGAGATAGAGTCTATAAATATTCTGTCGGTAGTCTACAAATAGTCAGTCGATAGCCTACATGCCCCGCCTTACTTGTGGCCATTGTTTACGTCCAGCCAGCATTAAACAAAGTCAACATTTAAGAAACTGTCTTCTTCCTAAACCTAGGCTAGATCTGTACAAGAAAAAGCCTTGCATATACTGCGGTACAGCTCTGGAACTCCCTCCCCTACCATCTAAAATCCATTAGTAATACTTCATCCGTTAACTCAAGCCTTTTTCAGTATTTACTGGCTTGTAACTATATGCCTCCATAGAATATCTAATATCCTCTCATACCACGACTCGCCGGCCACCGAGTTCTGTTCTAAAAGAACATAGTTCTAAACATAATTTGCTAGATCTTGTACCTTGTTGGAAATTATCTTAGTAAATATGCGAGAGTGGAATGTCAGAAGAACTCCATTGAAAATGTGTGTGTGTGTGTATGTACATGTGTGTGCGATATCTTGTTAGATCAGTTACTTCTTATGTAGTTCATTATCCTATATTTGTGAATGTAATATTTTCATCTTGTATTCTTATATATATATACGTTATTTTGTACACCTTATTAAATCGAGTGTGCGGGAAACATGAAAGATGGAGTTTTAAGGGGCAGAATGAAAGACGGGCCTGCTCGGCCAATTCTTCGCTCTTTTAAAATAAAGATCATTCATTCATTCAGTAAAAATTCAGCTTTCCATCTTAGCAGCAATACAGTATAAATTCAGCTCTGTCTTAGCAACAATTCAGTATAAATTCAGCTCTCAGTCTTAGCAAAACAATTCAGTATAAATTCACCTCTACGTCTTAGCAACAATTCAGTATAATTTTTTTGAACCCTCGATAAATTCGATAAAAATTAAGTTTTCTACCCAACTAATACTTCAGTATAAATTCAGTTTTCTATCGTTATCAGTATAAATTCAGTTTTCTGCTCTTGCAAGTATAAATTCAGTTTTCTATCCTTGCCAGCATAAATTAAACGTTCTACCTTTTCAGTATAAATTCTGATTTCTACCCATGTCAGTTATGCACAAACTACAGAACCGTTGCCCTGATTAGTCATGCCAGTAAAATTCTAATAAAAATCATAATGGTCAGACTTCGTACGAAAATAGAAGAACTCAATATGGTCCACGCTGGTTTTAGACACGGAAGAGGAACAAGAGATCATATATTCAATCTTATCTTATATCTTATATCCTTCCCGTGCCGTTAGACGTCACATAGGGCTCGCAAAGTAGTTCGCCAATTTTTCCTGTCTTCGGCGAGTCTTTCAACCTCATCAAAGGATGTTATGCCTGTTAACTTGGCCTCTCTTAATAATGTCCTCTTTAGAGTTTCACGCGGTCTGCCCCTTTTTCTTCGGCCTGTTGTGTTCCACTTGATAGCTTGTTTTGGGATTCTCTGATCATTTCTTCTCATCAAGTGACCAACATATGTCCATCTCCTTTTCCTGATCACCCGTGAGACTGGTTGTTGTTCAGTCATCTGTCTTATCTCTGCATTGTTCTTGAATTCATTCCACTTGATGCCGAGTATTTTCCTTAGGCATTTGTTTTCAAAAGAGTCTAATTTCTTTTCTATTTCTTTAGTTGTTTTCCAGCTTTCACATGCATAAATGAGGGTGGATATTACATTTGAATTGAATAGTCTTAACTTGGTTTTTGTGCTTATAACTTTTGAATTCCATATGTTCTCAAGATTCTTGAAGATTGATGCTGCTTTTGCAATTCTGATCCTAACTTCCTTTCTAGTGTCACCATCCTGGTCTATGTAGCTGCCAAGGTATGCAAATTGATTGACTTCTTCAATATCTGTCCCTTCTATGTGTATTTTTCCATTTTGATTGATGGGAATTTTCATTATCTTTGTTTTGTCCTTGTTAATTTCAAGTCCTATTTTGCTAGCCAGTGAAGATAGGCTAGTAGTTTTTTCTTGCATGGAATTCACATTATTACTGATAAGAGTTATGTCATCAGCAAAATCAAGATCTTCTAGTTGGGTCCCATGTACCCAGTCAATACCTGTGTTACCTGTGCAGCATTTTGTCATTATGAAGTCTATTGTAATCCCAAAAAGTAAAGGAGACAGTATACATCCTTGTTTCACGCCTGTTACAATCTGGAACCATTCACTCATCCCTTCTTCTGTCTTGACTGCACAACCATATCCATTGTATAAGTCCTTAATGATGTTGACAATTTTAGATGGTATTCCATATAGACCTAAAATTCTCCATAATGAATCTCTGTGTATGCTATCAAATGCCTTCTTAAAATCTATGAAATTCAGTATTAATGGTCTCTGCTTTTCAATATGTTCTTCAAGTATTATTCTGAGAGTAAAGATCTGGTCGAGACAGCTTCTCCCTTTTCGAAATCCTGCTTGTTCTTCTCTCATTGCAGTATCCACTATATCTTTGAGTCTATTCAAAATGACCTTGCAAAATACTTTTGACACAACTGATATTAAGGTTACTCCTCTCCAGTTGTTACAGTCACTAAGGTTGCCCTTTTTTGGTATTTTAACAATGATTCCCTTCTTCCAATTAGAAGGGACCTTTTCTTCTTTCCAAATCTTGTTAAACATTCTCTGTAGTTGTCTCATGTTGTCACTATTGATAGCTTTTAGCTATTTTTATATTCAATAAAAGATTAATAATAGAGAAATGCAGGGACTTTGATGTGAATCTATATTTATCTTTTATAGCGTATTCAAAGGCACTTGATTGTGTACAACACCAGAAACTTTGGGAAATAATCTGGAAAATGAGATTTCCAACACATGTGATACAATTAATATCACTGCTGTATCTAGCCCAACAGGCAGCAGTAAGAATAAATGGTGAAACAACGACTTGGTTTGACATAAAACAAGGGGTCCGTCAGGGGTGCATATTGTCGCCTTACTTATTTAACTTGTATACTGAAAATATAATGAGGAATGTTAGAGAAGATGCAGACAAAGAATATTACGATGCTATAACACTTGGAGGTTATGAAATACCAGAGATTAGATATGCTGATGACACGGTATTACTGTCCACAACACAAAAAGGAATGGAAAAACTAATTATGTCAGTCCACAAGAACAGCGAAGAGCAAAACCTCTATCTTAATGCGAAGAAAACTAAACTGATGACAACTGAAAAAACAAACAAGACAGCTGATATATGTATCAATGAGGAAAAATTGGAAGAGGTGGAGAGTTTTGAATATCTTGGATCACTACAAACTAATAATGGAGATACAATGAGGGAAATTAAAAGGAGGACATATATCGCTCTTCAAAAAAGTAAAACAACTAAATAATCTGTGGAGAGGAACAGACAGAACTACACAAATAAGATTTTAAGGGCATGCATCTTTCCCATATGCCTGTGAGACTTGGACACTTAACAAAACAGCTGAGAAACACATAGATGCCTTTGAATGTAAATGCTACAGAAGAGTTCTTCAAATATCATGGACACAAAAAGAACAAATATATCTATACTACAAGAAATTAATATTGAAGAAGGCTGACTAGTAAAGAGAATTAAACAGAGAAAACTTAAATATTTTGGACACATTAAATGTCATGAGAATCTAGAGAAGACCATCTTGGAAGGGTACATAATAGGAAACATAAAGAGAGTAAGACCAAGGTGAAGATGGCTGCAAGACATCGTTGATGATCTGCAAATGGATGCATCACCAGCAGGCCATCTTCCTTACAACCGAGAGGTCTACATGAGAGCTGCCAGGGAGGTAAAGTTCCGCAAGGGGCATGCGAAAGACTGATTGACTGACTGACCCATGTCAGTATAAATTCAGTTTTCTGCCCTAGTAATAATAAAGAATAAATTCAGTCACTTTAAAACAACAATAACAACTGATGGCAAGTGTACAAATGAAATAAAATCACAAATATGAGAGGCAAAGTCAGCTTTTTAATGGTTTGATGAAGATACAAACAAATAAGAAATGTTAGGAAAAGAGTGTTATAGTGCTATACAGAGCCAATATTGTTATATGACTGTGAAACTTCGACAGTAAACAGAAAGATGACAAAGAAACTGGAAGCAACAGGGATGTGATTTTGGAGAGGGATACAACAAATACTCTGGACAGACAGAAAAACAAACGAAGAGGTCCCCAAAGAAGTTTCAGAACAAAGAAAATTAGTTCAAATGATTGAATGAATGAATGTGAATGGTGAAAACTGTACACGAATTTACAGAATATAAAATTAACGCCACAATCAATGAAACAATCATTAAAGAATCTTTTTTTTTCCTTTTTGGAATCGGAAATTTATAAGATGCAATCAATAGACTGGGCAAGAACCATAGCAGATACAAGTGTAAGAGACCGTGAGCGATGGTTCATTTAAGTAGATTTCTTGCCATGAGTTTTGAATTCGTTGCCATGCACATATAGTATACGTGTAATGCTGAGTTTTGATAAGATGTTTATTAAAGCTGTTCGGAGGGACAGCTTTATATGCTCTAGTCATCATCATCATCATCATGTGCCTTGCCGACTGGCGTTGGCTATTATGCTTCTCCAGAGTACGCGATCCTTCATGCAGGCCATCAGCTCAGTTGGTGATCTCCTCTCACACCATCCTGTCAGACTGTCCAGTATCATTTCTCTTGGTCTTCCTCTTGATCTTCTTCCTTCTATTTTTCCTGTTGTTATAATATTTTCAATGCCCCCTCTTCTCATTGCATGTCCTATGAAAGTACATTGTCTCTCTCTTATCTTTTTGACAAGGTTTTTTTGTCTCTCCAGCTCCTCTCCTACATTCTTCATTAGTTATTTTTGCTGTCCAGGGGATTCGCAACATCCTTCTAATAAACCACATTTCTGCTGCTTCCAATGATTTTTGTGCAGATTTGCCTATTGTCCATGATTCACTTCCATATAACAAGATAGTGTTCATGATAAATGCTGTTGTGACGGCCCTCACTCTTTTGACAATGCTTTATTTGTGTCTGGTGTTAACATTCAAAACACTGTTGAATATATGTATGCTTATGTATATTGACTGTATTGATTGCTAAAGCTTCTTATGACAACGAAGAATGATATACGTGATGATTACTGATTTGCAATATTTTGGCTCAGTGATGCATTGCTAAACCACTGCTTTCTATGTTATTATACAAAAGTACTGTTATATGTTATGTGGTCCTTATATGTGGAATGTAATCTGAACCGTTATTGGGTTTGTGTGTGTTCATGACGAGTGTCTTGATGTTGTCATAGTAAACTTATTTTGTTAGTTGTTTTACATTTAAGATATTTTTTTTGTATGTATTTGGCATGAGAGATGATGAGAAAGTAGAGTACACATAATATCTACAGGCTTGAACTTTTTGGCTAACAAGGATCAAGGAACCGGGGATAGTTGTGGTCAGATATTCTTCAGAGAAATGGGGTTGGGGTTCGCAGTATGCTTGTACCATCGGAAGGATTTTAATTACTGAATTACCACTCTCACAAGTCCCTCACTCGCCCACACTTTCTCCTTCACACAACAGCTTTAGGAGCACACAAAAAAGAAGAACTCAGTCATCTCGCTTTGATGACGTTAGAGTCCTCCTCGACGCACGTGACAAGGTCAAGACCGTAAGAGTGAAGGAAGTGATTATGAACCTGCAGTACACACCATACCAGGATGTCGAGGTTTAGCTGTTGACAGTTGTTGTGAGAGGGGGGATAAAAAAAAGTTATAACACCACATATGGAAGACAGGTCATGTCAAGAGTTAACTCAAGCGTGAAATAACCCTTTTGATGTATACTGCGCAAGAGAAATTGCCGCGGGCTGTAGTGGTCTGTCGCCATCCTTACCCTAAATCGCCACTTGTCTGAGCCACAGACAAATCAACAACATACTTTTCATAATATCAATAGCTAACATATGCGTCATCATCATGTGGTGTTTCCTTTCTAGAACGTTGTCCCTCTCTCACTGCCTCCCTGAAAGCAAACGCGGTCTTGAGCTAACTGACCAGAATCTCTCGATGACATATTCAGACTATCCATGATGCCCTGAGTCCACTTGCGCCGAGATCGCCCCTTTTCTCTTTTGCGGGGCACTGTGCCTTGTGCTATCAGCCTCTCCAAACCATTGTATCTCTTGATGTGGCCTAAGTATCTCAGTTTTCCAACTCTGATGGTGTTTACAAGCCAGTTTCCTACGACACCTAATCCCACAGTAAGCATATACATACAAAGTATATTTACTTACATTGATGCCGACCTCCTGAACATGGTTACGATAACAAACTTATTTCCCTTAAAACTTCTGTAGTTACGATAACAAACTTATTTCCTTTAAAACTTCTGTAGTTACGATAACAAACTTATTTCCCTTAAAACTTCTGTAGTTACGATAACAAACTTATTTCCTTTAAAACTTCTGTAGTTACGATAACAAACTTATTTCCCTTAAAACTTCTGTAGTTACGATAACAAACTTATTTCCTTTAAAACTTCTGTAGTTACGAAAACAAACTTATTTCCTTTAAAACTTCTGTAGTTACGAAAACAAACTTATTTCCTTTAAAACTTCTGTAGTTACGAAAACAAACTTATTTCCTTTAAAACTTCTGTAGTTACGAAAACAAACTTATTTCCTTTAAAACTTCTGTAGTTACGAAAATACCACAGGGGAACAGAAGTAAGGGTAGACCAAAAGAGACATGGAGAAGAACAACAGAAAGGATGTTGAGCAATAGAGGGCTCACCTGGGCAAGAGCAGAAAAAAAGGCGAAGGACAGGCATTTGTGGAAAACTCTTGCGGAAGCCCCATGTGCCCTGGGCACTTAAGGTTCAGAGAGAGAGAGAGAGAGAGAGAGAGAGTTACGAAAACAAACTTATTTCCTTTAAATCTTCTATAGTTACGAAAACAAACTTATTTCCTTTAAATCTTCAATAGTTAGGAAAACAAACTTATTTCCTTTTAAACTTTTATAGTTACGAAAACAAACTTATTTCCTTTAAAACTTCTATAGTTACGAAAACAAACTTATTTGCTTTAAAACTTCTATAGTTACGAAAACAAACTTATTTCCTTTAAAACTTCTATAGTTACGAAAACAAACTTATTTCCTTCTAAGAAGATCAAAGTTTAGTTCTGCGCTCTGTAGAATCTATACTTTGTTATTTTGGAACAAACGAGATGCTTGAGGCCCGCCCTACATATTGAACGCTTGGGGTAAGGCCCACATCTCGGTTACGGGTGGACCTGGTTTGCGGTACCACCGGGTCACGGTCCGTTGTTTTCGTGGTCTTAAAAAAAATATTTACTTTATATCATAGTGATATTCCTAGTTTTTATCTTTATCACTAAAGACAGTCTCTTAAATATCTTATCTCATAAACTCAGAGTAACATTTACTTTACATTAAATTGTGCTATCTTTTTTTTAATTCTTCATTGCTAAAACAAAACACAAAAAAAAACACAAAGGTATCGCCTGCCCTAGTAGACATGTCACTGAGTCGCCACTAGCCGGGTTCGAAGCACGGATCTTTGTCATTACAGGCTACTTTGCTAACCAAGTCACCACTCAGGACTCAAGCGGCCGTCATTATCAAACACAGTCTCTTAAATATAACGTTCTTTTAAAAAAACTACTACTACTACTATTACTACTACAACTCCTTCTATTACTAGTGCTATTACTGCTACTACTACAACTACTACTACTACTACTATGACTACTACTACTACTATTACAATTACTACTACTGCTATTATTACTATTACTACTACCACTATTACTACTAATACTATTATTACTACTACTACTATTACTACTACTATTACTACTACGACTATTACAACAGCAACAACTACTACTACTATTACTACTACTATTACTAACTACTACTATTACTACTACGACTATTACTACTACTACTACTAATACTACTACTACTACTGCTACTTCTATACTACTGCTATTACTACTACTACTACCTTACTACTACTACTACTACTACTACTACAATAACTACTATACTACTACTACTACTTCTACTACTGCTGGTACTGTTATACTCCGGATACAATTACTATTTCTACTAATGTTAGTACGTCGAATACTACGACTACCACCATTACTATTACTACTACAACAACTACTACTACTATTTCTATTACTACTACTATTGCTGTTCCTGCTAATGTTTCTAGTAACAGACTACTACAACTATTACTACTACTACTGGTTCGGGTGGAATTTCTGCAGAACTGATTAAGGAAGGAGGTATAAATCTATATGAACAGATACGGGCACTAATACAACAAATATGGAGAGAAGAAAAACTTCATAGTGAGTGGAGAGAAACATTACTGATCCCAGTAATCAAAAAAGGCGATAAGAGCAAGTGTGAAAACTACACAGGAATATCCTTACTACAAACAAGCAATACAAAATACTATCTATTATACTTGTAAAACCAGTCTCATGGGTGATCAGGAAAAGGAGATGGACATATGTTGGTCACTTGATGAGAAGAAATGATCAGAGAATCCCAAAACAAGCTATCAAGTGGAACACAACAGGCCGAAGAAAAAGGGGCAGACCTCGTGAAACTCTGAAGAGGACATTATTAAGAGAGGCCAAGTTAACAGGCATAAAATCCTTTGATGAGGTTGAAAGACTCGCCGAAGACAGGAAAAATTGGCGAACTACTTTGCGAGCCCTATGTGACGTTTAACGGCACGGGAAGGATATAAGATATAAGATAAGATACTTGTATATAGATTAAAACCATACAGCTAGAACATACTGGGAGACTATCAAGCAGGTTTTATGAGGAATAGATCAACCGTAGACCAGATATTTTATCTACATCAAAGAGCAGAAAAATACTAGGAATATGGAGAAGAAGTACATAATATTTTCACTGACTTCAAGAAAGCTTATGACAGCATAGATAGGAGTAGCTTATGGAAAAATATGAAATAATTTGAAATACCTAATAAATTCATCAATTTTATCAGAATATGTATGGAGGTTGCACAAAATATCTCTCTCTCTCTCTCTCTCTCTCTCTCTCTCTCTCTCTGAACCTTAAGTGCCCAGGGCACATGGGGCTTCCGCAAGGGTTTTCCACAAATGCCTGTCCTTCGCCTTTTTTTCCGCTCTTGCCCAGCTGAGCCCTCTATTGCTCAACATCCTCTCTGTTGTTCTTCTCCATGTCTCTTTTGGTCTACCCTTACTTCTGCTCCCCTGTGGTGTCCATCTTAGTGCACAAAATATATTAATATAAAAAGGAAGAGTGTCAGAACCCTTATATATATGAATTAGTTTAAAACAAGGTGATAAATTATCTCCATTACTATTCAACCTAGTACTAGAAAAGGTAATCAGAAAAGTGAAAGAAGAAAGCAACACAGAAGAACAAGCTAAAATACTAGGATACGCTGATGACATCGACCTGGTGGGGGGAAACTATGCAAGAAGTCACCAGTACCTGCATACACCTGAGAGATGTGGCACTAAAAGTGAGCTTGACCATTAACCAAAATAAGACAGAGTACATGAAGATATCAAGAGACAACAGGCAGAATGATCCAGATTATATAAATATTTGAGAGATTATTATTAGGAAAGCAGAAACATAAAAATATCTAGGCACAACCTTCAACAGAAGCAACACAGTAAGCGAGGAAATTAAAATCAGAGTACAGATAGGGAATAAAATATACTTCGCCTTGTAACACATGTTAACATCCAAAATCCTGTCCCAAAACACCAAAATAACAATCTACAAAACTATATCAAGACCAGCCGTTTTGTATGTATCAGAAACATGGAGTACAACAAAGAAAGATGAACAACAATTGCAGATCTTTGAGAACAAGATTCTAAGAAGAATCTTTGGGCCCATAAAGGATACCAACAGTGGAGAATGAAGAGCTAGAAAGAACACTGAACTGAACAGCTTATTTAAATCCCTACGAGTTATAAGTGTCTTGAAAGTGAACAGACTACGCTGGCTGGGGCACGTAGAAAGAATGGAAGAGAACAGACAAACGAAAATTATGTATGCGCAAGAGATGAGGGGAAACAAGACCAAGGGGTAGACCAAGACAGAGATGGAAAGACTGCATAGAAGAAGATATAAAAGAAATTGGTATCACCAACTGCAGAGAGAAGATTAGGAATATAGAGGAATGGAGGTGAATTTTAGCAATGAGCCTTAATGGCTTGGAAAGCTGAAGATGAAAATTACTACTACTACTACTACTTTTACTACAGTTATGCTGCTCCGAATACTATTACTGTTTCTACTAATGGTGTTACTACTACTACTACAACTACTACTACTACAACTACTACTACTACTACTACTACAATTACTACTACTACAACTACTACTACTATTACTATTTCTACTACCACTACTATTACCACTGCTGTTATACTACTTTGAATAGCATTACTATCTTTACTAATGCTAATATTACTACTGCCACTACTACATTCATTCATTCATTCATTCATTTATGTGCATATCCCTTGCGGAACTTTGCCTCCCAAACAGCACTCCTGTAGGCCTCTCGGTTGTGAGCAAGATGGCCTGCTGTTGATGCATCCTACTACATTTACTAATGTTAGTACTACAATTAATACAATACTACATTTACTAAAGTTATTACTACAAATAATATGAGAACTAAACTGGCACAAAAAAATGTAAAGTGTCCAAGACAGATTTTTCAATCAGCCACGAGGACTGTGAAGAACTGGCGAAAGACAGTACCAAATGGTGGCCCGCTGCGTCTTAGAGCAAGTGTCAGAGGTGTGTGGTGCTTTTTAATAAGAAGAAGGATAGAAAATAAGTAAAAGTGAGAAGTACTGACAGACAGTAATACACCAATATTTCGGCGATATGCCTTTACCAAGGACGATGAAAATAATGAAATAAATAAACGACAAAATGGAGCTTGGTTAGCAAAAGTAGTGATAATTCCTTCTATATCGAGTTTAAAAAGCATTTATGAAGGAATTATGGAAGGAATTATCATTACTTGCTTGACGTTTTAACTATAAGAATCTCTGCCAGGTAAACGCCATTTTTTTTTTTGGTGTTTATTTGCTGATTCTTTATTTTCGCCGTCCTCGATAAAGGCATCTCGCCGAAATATTGCTTTCTTGCTGTCTGTTTTACACTTCTACGTACTCATCCCACTGACTGTTTTTCCATTCCTTATCGCTTATCTTTTCTGCAAAAGCTGCGCTTATACACATGAGACCCATCTCTTCTGTACAAGAACCTATCTTACTGCATCCTCAACTCATTTGACTAAAAGCCATGTACGAAGACAAACGGGAAAAAAATACCCCAAAGAATAAACAAGTTATGAATACTACAAACTCTCAAGAAATGACCAAGTGATAATGTTCCTACTGAGACTGATAATCCTCAGGCTGAGACTGATAATCCTCAGGCTGAGACTGGTAATCCTTAGGCTGAGACGATAATCCTCAGGCTGATACTGATTATCCTCAGGCTGAGACTGACTATCCTCGGGCTGAGACAGATAATCCTCGGGCTGAGACGATAATCCTCAGGCTGAGACTGATAATCCTCGGGCTGAGACTGATAATCCTCGGGCTGAGACTGATAATCCTCGGGCTGAGACTGATAATCCTCAGGCTGAGACTGATAATCCTCGGGCTGAGACTGATAATCCTCGGGCTGAGACTGATAATCCTCGGGCTGAGACTGATAATCCTCAGGCTGAGACACCATCTAAGCTAGAAGCTGAAAGCTGGCCTACAGCACAGACCAGCTTGTCATCACAGCACATCCTCCAGAGATTCCGATTGCACAACCCACTCTGGCAACGGACCCGGTGGGACCTCTAGCTCCCTACAGGGGAAGCTCTACGGCGATGCTGGACACCAGGGAAGACCTGCCGCATTTATGAGAGAGACTGGTGCCGACTTTTGAGCAAAACGACGACGGCGACGACGAAGACGAAGAAGAAGAAGAAGAATCTTTTAGAGAATCTTGTAATGGTCAATTTTAAAAACAAACAAAAACAAAAAAATAAAAGCGCCAATGGTTTTGAACCTGGAACGCAAACACCGTCGGTTGTTGCTGCAGCTGATGATGCCTGTCAGATAGTGCTAGAATCAGCCACGAGAGAAGTAGCATTTGTGATAAATGCTCAGTAGCTGATGATACCTGTCAGATAGTGCTAGAATCAGCCATGAGAGAAGTAGCATTTGTGATAAATGCTCAGTAGCTGATGATACCTGTCAGATAGTGCTAGAATCAGCCACGAGAGAAGTAGCTTGTGTGATGAATGCTCAGTAGCTGATGATATCTGTTAGATAGTGCTAGAATCAGCCACGAGAGAAGTAGCATTTGTGATAAATGCTCAGTAGCTGATGATACCTGTCAGATAGTGCTAGAATCAGCCATGAGAGAAGTAGCATTTGTGATAAATGCTCAGTAGCTGATGATACCTGTCAGATAGTGCTAGAATCAGCCACGAGAGAAGTAGCTTGTGTGATGAATGCTCAGTAGCTGATGATATCTGTTAGATAGTGCTAGAATCAGCCACGAGAGAAGTAGCTTGTGTGATGAATGCTCAGTAGCTGATGATACCTGTCAGATAGTGCTAGAATCAGCCACGAGAGAAGTAGCTTGTGTGATGAATGCTCAGTAGCTGATGATGTCTGTTAGATAGTGCTAGAATCAGCCATGAGAGAAGTAGCTTGTGTGATGAATGCTCACCAACTGCCGTAAACAGTCAATATATTCCTTCACATATTGTCTCCCTCGATTCTCTAGGAGCTGCAACTTGGTGAGATGATTTAACAAACTAAGGGAACATCACATTCAAATCAGCTTCACGATTCCTTGTCCATATATATATTGATGTATGTCGTGGCAGCTATGGCTGTGGAGATTATAGTGCAGTTGCACACGTATTCGTGGTGGAGGCCACATGTAGGGCCCAGAGAGTTCAGGGCATCAGGCCCATAGTGTTCATAATAGTAATATGGAAGATCTGAGAAGTTTCATTATCATATGATGTTATGCTTGAATTATTTTGCATTGTCATTGATTGTTCATCCATTGCTTTTTTTTCATTATTGATCAATGATATCTTGATTTCCTGTTGATTTGTCAGTGCCAGTTTGTATGTGGTTACTGTGGTTAATTTGTGAGATTAAATTAGGTGTGTTATTGATTTTCAGATTTAGTGCTTTGTAATGTGTGTCGTATGTATTGTTGTATTGATTTGTACTGATTTATGCATAATTAGCACACAATAGGCCAAGGAAGGGGGAAACATGGGTTGGTGGTCTAATGGGGGAGTTAGATTGTCCTCTAGTAGTACTGTAGTACATGCCAAGGGGGGGGGGGTTAGATTGTCCTCTAGTAGTACTGTAGTACACTCCAAGGGGGGTTAGATTGTCCTCTAGTAGTACTGCAGTACACACCAAGGGGGGTTAGATTGTCCTCTAGTAGTACAGTAGTACACTCCAAGGGGGGGGGGGTTAGATTGTCCTCTAGTAGTACTGTAGTACACTCCAATGGGGTGTTAGATTGTCCACTAGTAGTATTGTAGAACACTCCAAGGGGGGTTAGATTGTCCTCTAGTAGTACTGTAGTACACTCCAAGGGGGATTAGGTTGTCCTCTAGTAGTATTGTAGAACACTCCAAGGGGGGGGGGGTAGATTGTCCTCTAGTAGTATTGTAGAACACTCCAAGGGGGGGGGGGGTTAGATTGTCCTCTAGTAGTATTGTAGAACACTCCAAGGGGGAGGGGGGTTAGATTGTCCTCTAGTAGTATTGTAGAACACTCCAAGGGGGGGGGGGGTTAGATTGTCCTCTAGTAGTAATGTAGTACACTCCAATGGGGAGTTATATTGTCCTCTAGTAGTACTGTAGTACACTCCAATGGGGAGTTAGATTGTCCTCTAGTAGTACTGTAGTACACTCCAATGGGGAATTAGATTGTCCTCTAATAGTACTGTAGTACACTCCAAGGGGGATTAGGTTGTCCTCTAGTAGTATTGTAGAACACTCCAAGGGGGGTTAGATTGTCCTCTAGTAGTACTGTAGTACACTCCAGGGGGGGGGGGGTAGATTGTCCTCTAGTAGTACTGTAGTACACTCCAAGGGGGGGGGGTTAGATTGTCCTCTAGTAGTACTGTAGTACACTCCAAGGGGGGGGGGTTAGATTGTCCTCTAGTAGTACTGTAGTACACTCCAAGGGGGGGGGGGTTAGATTGTCTTCTAGTAGTAGTCTCATGGGTGATCAGAAAAAGAAGATGGACATATGCAGGCCATGTGACAAGAAACAATCAGAGAATACCAAAACAAGTTATCAAGTGGAGCACAACAGGCCGAAGAAAAAGAAGTCGACCACGTGAAACTCTAAAGAGGACATTGTTAAGAGAAGCCAGTTTATGCATAACATCTCTTGATGAGTTTGAAAAACTCGCCGAAATCAGGAAAGCTTGGCAAACAACTATGCGAGCCCTATGTGATGTTTAAAGGCAGGGGACGGATGTAAGATTTAAGTAGTGTAGTACATGGCAAGGGGAGTTAGATTGTCCTCTAGTAGTACTGTAGAACATGCCAAGGGGATTACTGGTCTGTAAACCATTTTCATAAAATATTCCTCCCAAAAAATAAGATTTTTAAGGGCATGCATCTTTCCCATCGCAACATATGCCTGTGAGACCTGGACACTTAACAAAACAGCTGAGAAGCACATAAATGCCTTTGAATGTAAATGCTATAGAAGAGTTCTCCAAATATCGTGGACACAAAAACGAACAAATATATCTATACTGCAAGAGCTTAATATTGATGAAGGCTGGCTAGTAAAGAGGATTAAAGAGAGAAAACTTAAATATTTTGGCCACATTAAACGTCATGATAATTTAGAGAAGACCATATTGGAGGGATACATAATGGGAAAAAGAAAGAGAGGAAGACCGAAACGAAGATGGCTGCAAGACATCGTTGATGATCTGGAAATGGATGCAGCAGCAGCAGGCCATCTTGCTCACAACCGAGAGGCCTACAGGAGTGCTGTTTGGGAGGCAAAGTTCCGCAAGGGACATGCAAAGGAATGAATGAATGAATGAATTCCTCCCAATACTGATAACGTGTAAACTTGCACAAACACGCTTTACACAAACACTAGATAGGACACGGGCAAGACTTCTCATGGGGAACTGACGGGAAAAAGTTGACTGCAGTTACCAAGACTTAGCTAACAAACACCCGGTATTCAAGTCCCAAACATAACGTCGCTTCATGATGGAACTAGATGATGATGGAAGTTCAGTTTGATGGTTGATGTTAGCAAAACACACAACAAACTGCTGGTGGCGACAGACACATACACACACATAGGAGAGAAATCCCACTACAAGGAAATACATTAGCTAGCTGGGTTCGCCAGATCTTGCAGAAATCGCCAAGAGACAAGACTGTCCCTTACTTTCTCAAGCTACTTTATCTTCTTCTTCTTTTTCTTCAGCTTTCCGAGCCATTAAGGCTCACTGCTGCAGATAAAGTTCGCCTCCATTCCTCTCTATTCCTCTCTCCAGTTGGTGACACCCAATTTCTTTTATATCCTCTTCTGTGTTGTCTTTCCATCTCTGTCTTGATCTGCCCCTTGGTCTCGTTTCCCTCATCTCCTCTGTATACATCATTTTCGTTTGTCTGTTCTCTTCCATTCTTTCTACATGCTACAGCCAGCGTAGTCTGTTCACTTTCAAGATGTATAATTCGCTGGGATTTAAATAAGCTGTTCAGTTGAGCCTTCTTTCTAGCTCTCCATTCCCCACTGTTGGTATCCTTTATGGATCCCAAAGATTCTTCTTAGGATCTTGTTCTCAAAGATCTGCAATTGTTGAACAATTGTTGTTCATCTTTCTTTGTTGTACTCCACGTTTCTGATCCATACATGACGGCTGATCATATTATAGTTTTGTGGATTGAATGTAAGTATGTAGGTATGAAAGTAAGAATGTAAAATGAAAGTAATACCAACATTAATAAGTAATGTGTTACAAAAACGACTATTACAGCTAGGGATCACAAGAGGGAAAAAAACGTTTAAGTCTATGCACCACTCCCGTCTTTTATCTATTTTCATTTGCCATAAGCCTATGGAAAATGCTCGGTATATGGTGG